>JAJONR010001658.1:0-92694 GCA_029582245.1 Solanum etuberosum
GTATTGTATGTGATGTACGGGTTACGTCCCGATCACTCTTGATATACTAGATGGCTTTGAGACTATGTTAGACTTCCGCTACATTTTATAAACTCTTATGTTTTGAAATTGTCTTTTAAACTCTCTTGATTTTCTATTATCTTGTATGATATATGCTAAGTGGTTTGTGTAGGGCCTCTCGGGGTCCTATACGTCATGTCACGTCTAAGGTGTACTTTGGGTCATGACAGTTTGATACATGTTGTTCTATGCATTGTTTTGTGTTACTGCATTGTGGTGAACTGTTTACGTTTATATCTTAGACTGGCCTTGTAATCCTACCGGTGAATTGTAGTTTGTGTACTGATAATGGACCTGTTCTTTTTTTGTTGAGTACAGAGAATCTTCCAGCGGCTGATCCAAGACCTCAGTTGAGGGACACCTGATTCTGAATCCCAAGGTGAGCTACATCTTTCAGGTTGTCATGGATTCCTCTGTTTTTCTTGTCCATCTTTTCTGACGCAGACATTAGAATTTAGTTTTATGTTTAGTTTTTGGGGTTGCATCCCAGTCTTGATTATTAGAGTTTTGGTATGGTGACTTTCAGTTCATATGAGTTATTTTCCGCATTGAATGTGTTTGGCTATTACACACCAACATAACTCATAAGATTAGCCTATAGCCAAGATAGCCAAAGTAATGAAGCAATCGTTTGGTAGATTGTATTAGAATAATATTAAATAAAGTGTATTAATAATGTTTATATTAGTTATGCTTGCATTAGTTATGGATAGATTATTTCTTGTGCATTATTTGATTTGGTGTATTAAAAAACATACATTGCATAATTTCTAAAAATATATTTATCTTCAAAAATACCCTCCATAAATATGGTGCAAAAGATGCAGAAAAAGTTTTTAAGGATAATTGTATATTTAACCGTATTAATGCATGCATTAAAAGCCCTTACATTACTAATTTCATGAATTTTCATGTATTACAAATATACGCCTCAATACACTATAGAGTGTATAACTAATGTAAGCATTAGTTATACATAGGTTTGAAAAAGTGTACCAATTACCAAAGTAGATACTATTAATTATACACAAAGCTAATTAATGCATTATTTCTTCTAATACACTCTACCAAACGACCCCTAAGTGAGTAAGTCAATCAACTTAAAACAAGTGAGGTTTTATTGCATGAATGATCACTAAATTTTTGAGAATTCCCTACTAATTAAAATCACTTTTTAAAAAAAATTAAAAATTATTCAATTATTATTATTTTTCTAAAAAGTACTTCACACCACAAAAGCTTCCTTCTCTATTCATTCACATGTGACGCCACATTAATTTTTTGGAAAATTGTATGAAATAATAAATATTTAATTCTATTTAAATGTTATAGCTACAATTTAAATTAATTGTATTTCGCAGTTAGTGTGTCACCTAGTTTGCCATTTGGTCGGGACTGACGGAGAACACAGAGAACATATACATATACAAATTTACGTAATTATACAAACACAATTTTCAGAGATATCTGTAATGTATATGTATACAAATCTAGAACAACTAAAATATTTTCATAGATACAAACGAGCATGTTATATTTATGTAAACAAATCTAGAAAAATCTAAAATGTTTCACTTAATTTTTGTTAGTAAACCAATACAACTAATATACCCATTCAATCAATCCAAACTTTCAAAACTTAAGTGACCATTTGGAAAATTAACTCAAGCAAGGGATAATATTATGCAAAGCTAAAGGCAAGCGAAGGATTTCATAAAATGTTACTTATATAAGTTACTATAATATACAAATGTTACTTATAAGTTACTATAATATACACACAAGTAATTATTTTGGCCTTCGGTATATATATAGTACTATATACACATTTACAAATAAGGATAACTTTAACATTATGGGTGTGTTTGGTACGAAGAAAATTTTCTCATTTTGGTTGACTTAAATTTTCTGAAAAATATTTTTCAAATTAACTTATTTTCCTCAAATTTAAGGAAATTGACTTTACTTAAAAAAAAATACAGAAAATATTTTTCAAACCAGCCCACACCCCATCCACCCACCAAACTAAAGAAATTTATTTTTGAAAAATAATTTAAATTTTAAAGTTTCATTTTTTTACTCCACCCTACCCCTACCACCTCCACCCCCACCCCCCTCCCCCCACAAAAAAAATTTATTAAATTTTTTTTACCCCACCCCCTACCCTGACCCTCCTACCAGCCCCTCCCCTACGCCCCCGGCCAAAACAAAATTTAAAAATTTATTTTTAAAAAATATTTTAAATTTTAAAAATTTCATTCTTTTACGCCGCTACCACCCCCTACCAAACTCACCCCCTCAATTTGATTTTTTTAAAAAAGTTTGTGTTTGAGAAATATTTAAAATTTTCATTCTTTTTTCCCCACCCCTACCAGTCCCCCCTCACCAACCCCCCTGCCCCCCCCCCCCTAAAAAATAATAAAACGTTTGTTTTGAAAAATGTTTTTGGGGTGTCGGTGTTGGGGTCAGGGTAGGGTGTCGGGGTCTGGTCCTGGGTCAAATGTCGGGATCGGATTCCCGGATCGATTGTCGGGGTCATGTCTAGGTTCGAGTGTCGGGGTAGGGGTCGGATCCTAGTTAGAATATCGTGTCTCTGGTCAGAAGTCAGGGCTAGGTCCTAGGTCAGATTTTAGGGTCGGATTTCAAATCGATCGTCAGGGTCGTGTCCTAGTTTGGATGTCGGAGTTAGGTTTTGGATCAATTATCCGGATTGATTTTCGATCAGAAATTATTTTCCTAAAAAATATTTTATACTCTTTAGCCAAAAAATAAAAGATATTTTCTGGAAGAATATTTTTTCATTCACCAACCAAACACTAAAAAATATTTTTCAAAAAATATTTTCTACTCACCAACCAAACATGAAAAATAAGTTAGAAATCAACTTATTTTTCAAGAAAACATTTTCCATGAAAAATATTTCCTTCATACCAATCATACCCTATATGACAACCTACGGTAGCCTGCAACTTTGATAACCTTGATAGTACTTATATATTTTATGACTCCTATAGCTTAGATAACCTTGATACTTTATGATTTCATTTTTAATATATTTTTACTTGGTGTTCGATATTAATATTGCAGTTTGATTAATTCGAATTAGCGTTGCGTATAGGGCTCATTTGAGGGAAACATTCCTTATCAAGATTTTTTTTTTCATATTCGAAGCTTGAAATCGAGATCTCTAATTAAAGGAATAACAACCTTATTCGTTACATCGCATCATAGTGAATCTAATCACATTGATAAACTTAGTTACATTGTCAAGCAATGTGATATTATGGACGACTTTATAATATGTATATCAAGATTATTTGTGCTTCTAGTTTTTGGTGATTGGAATCTAATTTTATAAACAAAAGTAAAAGTTTATATATATATATATAGTGGGTAGGTGAGGGGGAAATAGGAGAGGATTACAAGGTAGATAATTAAATCCTTACCAATAAAGTAAAAGTCTAGATAGTCAATACTAAGATCGATCCTCAAAGTAAAAATATATAAGTTAATATCATTTAAGAGATATAAAAAGAAGGCATCATCCAAATGATACATCAATTACATACTAGCTAGCCCTCCAAGGTTTCTTCAGAATACATAACATCAGACATGCACACTATTAATTAGTGATATCGCTCGATTGATATCAGGATATATCTTGAATGATCTTTCATATATCTTAGTATCTCATTAGTGATTTAGTTTTTATTATGATTAAGAGAAGATCACAATACATTATTAGTTGATTCTTTCCTATTTGTTGTTTACTATCTTATATAAATACACATACATATTAATAAAATTAATATATGTATTCTCTATTTTTTCTTTATTTTAAGGAGTGATCCTTGAATTTAATTGTTTTTGGGTTAATATGAGAATTGTTCAAAATTAAATCGAAAAAATGTTATTCAATTATCGGTAATGATATATTGATCTAATTATTCGATAACGATTTAGGCTTTTTACTAGATTATCCATTATATACGGTTTAGAATTTTTTTCTTAGTGAATTAACTGATAATTCAATAATATTTATTAAATAATTAAAACTCTACCTAATAAATAGAACAATGTCCACTTTAGTGTATTTTAAGACTTGCAAAATATTTCATGTCATAAGTACAATATTATATAAAATGAAAAAGTTCGACAATTTGAAGTTAAAGAAGCTAAAGTGGACATTATTCTATTTATTTGGTAGCATGATAATATATTAAAGGGAAAAAGGATAAATATACCCTCGAACTATCGTAAATGGTATGCAGATACCTTCCGTCATACTTTTGGGACATTGGTGCCCCTACCGTCCAAAAACTAGAGCATATATGTCCTTCACTCTAACGGAAGACTAAATAGGGACACGTGGTGCAATCTTATCCGTCGATCTGATATTTAATAAATGTCAGGTCGGTGGATAAGATTATGACACGTGTATGCCCGTTAGTATAAATGGTATATATACTCTAGCTTTGGACGGCAGGGGCATCAATGTCCTAAAAGTATGACGAAGATACCATTTACGATAGTTCGAGGGTATATTTATCCTTTTTCCCTATATTAAATTTTGAAGGTCGCATATTGACCATATGCACTTTAGATTTATTAGATCCAACAAATATTTTTAACGATTAAATCTATGATTGAATAGTTAACGAGTAATAATTAATAAATTGATAATTGATATTTTTATAATTTTATAATAACTTAACATATTTATAAATTAATAGCATTTAAAACATGAACACTCTTAACAATAAAAATATCTGATGAATTTTATTATTTTTAAAGATCTTTGTTTGAAGTACCTTGGCTCTGAAGAGTCATGATGATGGAAATTTAACAATTCCAAAGACATGATTGGATACTACGAAAACAGCCTAAAAGTGCTGCAAATGTGACACAGTTGTCTTCTAAAATAAAATAATAATCTGACATTCTTGTATTTACATTAAATTATAGTACTATTTTTATTAATATAAAATATATAAAACTCAATAATTTGGGCGCTAATTATATCTTATTTCGAAAGTTTTTCAAATTATAACAATTTTGGATTTTTCAGAATTCATGGATGTTCCTACGCTCGATACATAGCAAAGGGTACATAAGTTATGTATCAATTACATAACTATAAACCAGATTCATACTGAATTAGGATTGAAATAATTGAGGTTATGTATCAACAATAACATTTATACCGAATATATTTACATAAACAAATTTTAATGTGTCTGATAGAGATGAAGTAATGTATCCAGATGTTAAGAAAAAAAGAAGGAAAAATGAAATCTTCATAATTAATTCAAATAGTAAGAATTTTTAGAAATTATGTTTGGTAAATTTCCCATTTTAGTATAGCTAGTAATAAAATTGAAATAATGATGTGCATTAATAAACGGAAAAAATTTCAAATGTTTTCCTGTATTATTCAAAAATAAATTACTTTATTACGCATTGAACTTTTCATCCATTCATATTCTTGATGTTAATAAATCAGTTTTATTTTCCTTGCCATTACAAGTATTCAATTTTGTTTTTATTTATTTTATTTTGGAGAGGTCCATTACACCCTCCAATGGTGTAGTGAATGAGCTTTTTCTCTCTAAATTAGAGATTTCAGGTTCGAGTTTTGAATATGAATATTTTTAGGTAGGAAGTGCTTTCCTTCGAATGGAGCGCTACACGACACAAATCTAAATTAATTGAACTTTAATATAGATATTAGATATCGAATGCAGAATCAAAAACTAGAAAGAAAAAAGAAAAAAAGAGAGAGAGGTTCATTAGTGGGGAGATTGAGTACAAATTTTCCAACCTCACCAAACCCTTTTTCAAGAAAACTCCAAAAGTGAAATTCAAGATAACAATAATTTTATATCATTCTCTTGGTGAATTCTTATAGTACTAGATGTTAACAGTAGTACCAAAGAAACATTTCATGAAACTTATAATGAGGAGGACATTGAGTAAAAAACAAAGACTTCAAGTCAAAAAGTGTCTCAAGTCTTAACACCAAATTCCACTAATCTAGACATATAACAACTTGTTTGGATGGTGGTTACTTATTGTGTTATTTCTTATTGTATTGTTATTTTAAATATAATATTCTTTCGATTTCAATTTACATATTTTTTGTAGTCTATTTAAAAAGAATATCACACTTTTTAATTAAAAAATAATATTTTTTTTTATTCTTAATGAAATGATTTAAATATATACTTCATACTTTCATAGGATATTCGGTATTTTATATTTTTTGTTATACTTTAATGTGGTGTTCGGTAACTATATATTCAACTTAATATAAGTATATGTTTTTTTCTATAACGAAGTAGGTATGAATTTATTTTGTGTTATACAGTTTGAGAGTAGATCTACGATTGACTTTTAATTAGTATACTCCTTCTGAAGTACTAAGATTTTTTTTTAATAAGTAGTATAAATTTTAAATTTATTGTTGGTATAGTAAGAATAAATGGAAAATGAAGGAAATATGAAAGTTCATATTTTCCTATGCTTTAGTAAAAAATATTTCTCCCTCATTGATGGTGGAAAGAAAAATTAAGTATTTAAATAAAGAAACATTTTTACTTGTTAAAAGAGTTGGAAAGAGGAACCCATTGCATCGTCGCTTGCTTGGCTTTGACTTTGACTTAGAAAATTAATTGAGAAATTATTTTTGGACAATTTTTTAAAAACTATTTATTTAATTATTTAATCGTTAAATTAGCCAACTCAAACTGGATTCGTGCAACCATGCTCAGTTTCTTTCTCGATTTTTATCTAAATTTTTTGTCGTTTTAACTGACTATTTGCAAACTTTCCGCAACAATCATTTTCTAAGTGACTGTTCCGGGAGATTGCAAATTTTCTTGTGGCTATAAATACCTTTGATTTCTTAGACTTCAGAGTTCAGACTAAGAATTTTCTGACCTTCTTCTTCTTCTGCATGAATAAATTCTAGTGTATTTTTGTTCCCGTTAAGTGGTTCGCTGACACCATAATTTTAGATATCAATACACTTGTGAGTAAAAATCGTTCTATTCTAGAAGGATATATTCTATTAATCTCGGGTACTTGAAGGGAATAGTTTCGCTAAGGACACACTGAGTATTCAGTGGACTCATTTTTCTTCTTCCAATATTGTTTCTAATTTGTTACATATTCTATTTTCTTATTAGTTTTAACTTTCTGCTTTTAAAAATATGCTTTTAGACTTTATCGTTTCTTACGAAGTGCTGCAAAATTATTATTATAAGTATCTTGGAAATACAAATTATTAACCATTACTAGTAAACAAAGTGAAAGAAGAAAACAATAAAAATTGAATATGGCGCGATTCAAAAAACATCTCTTGATATTCTATCGGGAAAAAAACTCTTATACCCCCAAAAAGTAAAATATTTATCCATAAATGCCCCATTACTTTTATTCCCCATTTTTATTTTAAAATGACAAAAATCTATTTTTATCTGCGCGCGCCGATGTCATGCTGACATTAGCGCCCATCCTTTTTTCCATCTTTGATACCATCACAGTATATTACTGTCACGATCCGAGCCTACACCCTGGACGTGGCCGGCAGTCGAGAACCATTGCTGGTCTCCAAGCGAACCCTCATCCTGGCTGACTACAAGCGGAAGACTAACTCAAGCATACAAAGCTTAAAACTGAATAAAAATAATATATTCAACTCGCCATAAAATAGGCAACTTAAGTCTTTAAAATATTTAACAAAATAAATGAACAGACTTATGAAACTCTATTGTCTATCTATGAAGCCTCTAACTGACAAAGATGGAAGTCGGGACAAGACCCACGACGTCCTAACAACTGATATAACTGAAAGTACAAGTGGAACCCTCCGGAAGCAAGGAGGCTCACTATAGCTAAACTCGAACTGTATATGGTATCAACGAAGCGTCTGTTGATGATCCTGAGTACCTGTATCTGCATCATGAAATGATGCAGGCCAAATGACTCAGTATATGGAATGTACGAGCATGTAAGGGGAATTCTAAAGCATAAACATAAGCTTGAACTGATGGAAAAGAAACATACTTACCTCTTCTCAACTCACTCAACTCAACCCAACTCAAAGAAACATAGTTCAACTTAACTTAGAGAAAATAGGGCTCGACTCAATGATAAGACATACAACTCAGTGAAATAAGGCTCAACTCAATAATAGGATATTCAACTTAGTGAAATAAGGCTCAACTCAATAATAAGATATTCAACTCAGTGAAATAAGGCTCAGCTCAATAATAGGATATTCAACTCAGTAAAATAAGGCTCAACTCAACAATGAGACACTCAACTTTGGGTACTCAAACTCTGGATACTCAACTCAATATAAAGCAACAATATATGGAAAGCTTTTAAAACAGTAGAAAGCAACTCAATGTATTTAAGAATACAATATACTCAGTTTGTATGCAAGGATACAAAATAAAATATGTTTGTATATGAAAATATAAAATAAACTGTGTGTATATAAGAATACAAAATATCTCTGTGTATTAAAGAATACAAAATATCTCTGTGGGAGTTTCTCTAACCGACAACCATGACTATGAGCTATGTGATGATACATCATTTTGCCTCACGCTGCCAGGGCCGTCCTATACCTTGCTGGGGGTATAGAACCTAACTACTAAGTAGATCCACTAGTCTATGCTAAAAAGCACTAAGGAATCATCTAAAAAGTATGACCCTTTTCTACCCATGCTGGCTACACGGTTTATGGAGACTTTGAATTATCTTAACTCAAGCTCGTCTCCAAATCGGTGCTCAATACTTCTCCCAAAATGTAACTAGCTCATATGTTTAAAAACATAACTATTTCTGTGGTTTGAGATAATTACTCAATAACTAGCCCAAGGGCTCTCTTGGAAATCAGTGTTTCCTCTCTTGCTTAAATGTGAAAACATTTACTCTTTACTCAAAAACTAGCTCAAAGGCTCTTTTGAAAATCAGTGTTTCCTTTCTTGTTTAAATGTGAAAACATTTACTCTTTACTCAAAAACTAGCTCATAGGCTCTTTTGGAAATCAGTGTTTCCTTTCTTGTTTAAATGTCAAAACATTTACTCTTTACTCAAAAACTAGCTCAAAGACTATTTTGGAAATCAACGTTTCCTTTCTTGTTTAAATGTGAAAACATTTACACTTTGGGAATACATAGTTCCCATATACTCTTTTGAAGAAAAAGAACTTCATTTGTTACTCTTACTCAACTCAAAGCTCAAGTCTTAAAACAAGTTTAAAGCATTTGTAAAAGACTTCTTGAAAAGACTCTAAAAACTCTCTAGACTGCTCGACTCATAGGGTTCATGCGGAATTATGGGCATGAACAACTCAACTCAAGGGCTCAAAGATACTTCTCATCTCAAGACTGCTCGACTTATAGGGTTCATGCGGCATTATGGGCATGAACTACTCAACTCTAAGACTTCATGGGTAACGTGTAATAGTCCCATGATTAGGAATATAATCTCAAAAGGGGTTAGAAACTCAATACTCAAGACTTAGAACTTGAAGATACTCAACTTATGGAGTTCATGCATAATTTATGGGTATGAACAACTCGACTCAAGGGTCTACATAACGATATGAAACTCGTGTATACGACTCTTCTCATTCTCATACTTACTTCCTCAAAACTTAGCTCAAATCGATAGTTGATCTCAAAGGATCCACAATTTAACTGAAATACTTTCTTGAACTCTACTCTTAACTCTCTCTTGAATGTGAATTATGAATTCAAGAGTTATGGTTCATGATATGAAGGATCTCATGATGATAATGTAGGATCGTGAATACATTCTCCTCATTCTCATACTCACTTGCTAGAGTCTTGAAACAAGTTATTAGAAGTTGTAGAAAACTCCTCAAAAAGACTCAAAGGGATTTTCTTAAAATGTTCGAAAGAACTCTCAAAACTTGACTCTTAACTCTACCTTGAATTTGAATTATGAATTCAAGGTTATGATTCATGTTATGAATGATTTCTAGGTGTTTAGAAGTATTTTAGAGTGTTTAGAATCAATGGGGAGTAAAGGTACCCTTCGAAAGAACTCAGATGGACGAAACGACGGAGAACCGGTGGGGGCAGGCGACTCTGGCGTACTGAGTGGCGTGGGGAGCCAGCCCCTAAACTACATAGAATTATTCTTGGCGTACTCACTGGCGTGGCGCGCCAGCCACCCCTGGCGTATTGGTGGCGCGTCGCCCCAGGCACCGTCCAGAAAATCCGACGACTTTCTTTGCTCGTTTTCTCACCCTAGTTTGCCTAGATTCGAACGGTTTCTTTCCCAATCACTTGGATTCGATTTCTCAACATAAGTACACTCTAATATACTCAATACAGCCCTCAAAACACTCACTTTAATCTCAAGAATTCATCAAAACCCCAACAAAAAAGATTTAGAATGAAACTTCAAGAACACTTATCAAAAACTAAATCTTTCAATCTTTATGGACGAATTCAAATATGAAAATCATGTTTGGCGTGTGGGTGAACGAACCAAACACTATGGAAACTTACATACCTCTTAGGGATCAAACGCATGGCGAAAATCGGCAACAAAACTCAAGAACCTCGACGAACGCCTTGATCCTTTCCTTTTTGTTTTCCTCTTCTTGAGCTCTCAACTAAAACCCTAGGCGTATATTATGATTATAAAACTGAACCTAATAGGATTAGACCCTTAAAACCTTACTAAAAATGAATTAAATCTGATTTGGTAAGGAAAAGACCAAAATACCCCTCACTATTTTCGGGTAACTTTCCTTAACTGGACAGCCAGACTTCAAAAAGGCATATCTCACTCATCCGACCTCAAAACTTAGAAAACTCGGTGACGTTGGAAAGATAATTCAAAGACCTTTCATTTGCCATCTCATGACACATCTAACTCATTCTGTATTGAGAGTTATGGTCGTTTGAAGTTGACCCAAAACTTAGAAGAGCTTAGGAAGGACTTGAATGATTTCTCTCTAGTTCTCTTGGAACTCAAGGTGCTACTTCTAGTAACCTTAACACTCAAGAAATTTTAAATTCCTCGGTAAAATCCTACTCATAACGAAGGATGGTTCGAGTCTTAGCTCAAAAAAATTTCTGGGGTGTTACAATTAATTTATATGAATATACTTTGATGGTATCAAAGAGAACTAATCAGTGTCTTCATTGAAGGAAGACTTCTTCCTCCTTGATACCATCAAACTATAATATACTCTGGTGGTATCAATGAGTAACTGAGCAGTGTTTTCATTAATGTTTGATTCAGTCCTTCAATGAAATTACTCAATCATCCATGAACAATTAGTGTATATCTACGTATTATTGTGGTATCATTGATGTATGTTTCATTTCTCCAATATTTTAATTTAAAAACAGTTTTAAAAAGAGTCATAATTAAGATACAATTTAAAAAAAAATTGTAAATAGAGAAAAAAAATATAAAAATATATTTTCTACTAATTTAGAGTTTAATAAATAAGATTGTGCCTTTAATAATTCTCTTACTTGTTTGTTATTGATTTCTTAAAAAAAGAGTCTGATCCTATATGATACCGATAAGGTATCAATATACTAACGGAGTATCACAGAGGATTAAGCTCAGTCATATATGATATCGATATGGTATCAATATACCGACGGAGTATCATAGAAGATTAAGCTCAATCCAATATGATACTGATATGGTATCAATATACCGTCGGAGTATCACAGAGGATTAAGCTCAATCCTATATGATACCTATATGGTATCAATATACCGACAGGGTATCACAAAAAATATTTTTTTTTACTAATTTAGAGTTTAATAAATAAGATTGTGACTATAATATTTTTCTCTTAATTGTTTCTTATTTATTTCTTAAAAGAAGAACCCAAACCTATACGATATTGATAGGGTATTAAAATACCGACGGAATATCATAGAGGATTAAGCTCAGTACTATATAATACCGATATGGTATCGATATACCGACGGAATATCATAGAGGATTAATTCATTGTGATGATGTTAACATCATGCGCAAAATAAGAAAGGAGAAAGTGAGGTAAGCAGATAAATAATTTAATCTATGGGTCCATTAAGGATGGATTGAGTCCAATTTGAATAAATAGTTTCACAATTGAATCTATTTTGTGCAGTTTTCCCTTTTCACCACACTTTATATAGCCCATTAACATTTAGTTGGGCTAACCAAACATTCGAACAAAACTTTGGGGAAATTTTAAAAATTTGTAAGCGTTGAGAGCTTATTAGAACCGCTTAAAGTTATGAAAAAATTACCTAATTATCTATCTTATTTTATCATAATTTCTAAAAATTCTTATCATTAAAAAAATTACAAAAATCTCATTTCAGATACATCCCTATTTCTTCTCAGATACATCCATCCCATTCAGGGGCGGATCTAGTTAGACCCAAAGGGTGTCACAAGACACGACTTCATTGAATTTTTTTGCTAAATATATACATATAATTAAAAGACGATAGAAAATATAGATATCCCCTACTAATATATAAGTGGGGATAACCAGGCAGGTCATGGTCGACATGCCTGCCTGACAGCTTCCCCTATATTCAATTATCTTTTTCTTCCGTTTTAATTTGTTTGTTTTATTTTCTAATTTTTAATATATTTAAAAATTGCGTAAAAAATACTATAAATTATGATAATTAACAACTTAAAATATTTTCATAAAATTAATCTATCTATGTCACATTAAATGAGACAAAATAAGTAACATGTATTATTTAATTTGGAAACTACATAAAAAGTATTGTACAATATTTGATTGACTCTTGAAATTCTAGCTGTGCTACGTACATTGGGACAAGAGAAGTAACGTATATTATTTAAAAATTACGTAAAAAGTACTAAACAATTATTAACAACTTAAAATATTTAAAAATCATATTGAAATTTAATTAACTCTCTAAATTCTATCTTTGTCACATAAAATGAGATAAAAAATAACAAATATTGAGCCCGTGCTAATATGGGCACTTGTGTCTAAGTATATTATAAAGTGGTAACTCATGATAGAAAGGAGTGCGCAAGTCAATTGGTTAAGTCCATCAGCTCCACGTGAGGGACATGATTTCGAAGTTCGGATAAGTTGATTTCTTTTTAATACATGAGCTTTAAGGTGTTTAGTAATATATTTTCTTTTTTCTTTTCTTCTTTTGTTATTTTATATTTTAAAAAATATTTAGCTCTATTATTTCTAATGAGATTATTTTCAAAACAAAAATTTATCCACAAAAAGGTAAAATATATATTTTTTATTTTACTTTTTGGAAAAGATAAAATAGTATTTGTGAGTTGTGTTAAAGATGACACCGCTTGTAATTTTTTTTGCGTACACTACTGCTCTCTTATGTATTATTCGCAATCTGTGAGCTATGTATCCGCATGTTTTCTGATGTATCCGAGATCCTATAATTCTAAGGAATTTTTAGTAATTTGCAAAATAATAGAGATAAAAAGTAATTAGCTCTTAATACTATAAGATTTATGTAATTTTTACTAAATTTATTATTGTAAAAATACTCATCACCAAGAATAATAGAAACTTTACAAATGTACCACTCATGAAAGCAAGTTTTTACATTTTACGATCAACCAAATAATTTTTTACACTTAAACTAGCCAACATATGTTTATATTGAATTTCGGAAAGCTAAATCTTTTTTACCTTTTCAAATTTCACGTTTGTATTTCCCAAGCATGTAAACACATATTCCCAGTGCACCGCACCTTTTTGGTTTACCAAATTGAACACATTGTATACACATAACAATGAATATGTACATGGTTCAATACATGTTATTTTAGTTTATATACCTATGTATATTGGGTATAATTCTTAGCATATATACAGGGGTAATGTTAAATGGCCAAAAAATTTGGCCAGAATTTTTTAAAAAGTCTACAATATCCTTTTTATTTTAAAATAAATTGATCTTTTTTCTATTTTTTAATTAAAAGGTATTAAAGTTAAAAGGATAAAAATGTTCAAAAAGATAAAATACATAGTGTGAAATATGTTATTTTATCATTCTGGCCAAATTCTGGCCAAATTTTCTGGCCAAAAGGATTTTTCCTATATACAAATATATATATTAAAATTGTGTGAATTAACTCAATAAACAAATGCTTTCCGGAAGAATTCTTCGAATGACTTATTGTGAATTAACTCAATAAACAAACCATATAATATTTACTCTATTTGAAAAAAACAACTTGAAAATATAAGCTTGATGGAGCAATATGTTTAACATCTCTTTCATTTTATAACTTTTGTATATGACACCTTTTATTTTGGTCTGGCCTATAGGGTAGAAATTCAAAACATAATTAGTTGTCACCAAGTGAAAGTATCATATGACAAACCAAATTATCGGTAGGCCCAATATCACCCCAGTCATATTGTCAGCTTCCATTATGAATTATTACTGATATAATCACAAATATATAAAACAATAAGAATAGGGAGAAGAGAGAAAACTTCTTATTCCTCTTGAGTCTTGAATGATATTAAGGTTTGAGGTATGCTCATAAATCTGAATTACAATGCAGGAAAACGCCTTTATTTATAGGGGAAAACTGACTTAGTCTCCAACTAGTCATAAATAGGCACATTCACTATTTAAAAAAATCTTTAGATTCTTTAATGGATGTCCATTTGAATTTTCTATAATTTGTCTCATCATTATAGACCCAAGATGTCCCAAACAATCCGAGTATTGAAATTAGTAAACTTCTGATTTACTATAGAATGTGTCTTAGTTGCACTAATTCTTGTCCAATACAAGCCAGAAGATAAAGTAGGGAACTTTTCTATAATACATGTTTGTCCGGAGACATTCTTGGTAATACCACGTCCACGACAAAATCGTGACCTTTTCCATGCCTAGCATAGTGCATAGACCTCATTCACTTTAGATAATGGATCTGTATTTTTAGCATTTATCAAAAGTTCTCACTCTTCATGAATGAAGCAGAATCAACTAAGCATATCAAATTATGATAGCTTAATACCTCATTTCACATTCATGTGTATTATCTAGTCACCTGTCTTCTTTCAGACATATTATGCACTGCTACCACTTTAGGGAATGAAACAGTTTCAATGTAATAAGTTTCATGACTAATTTTCATCAAAAACATATTGTTTGCTTGAGTCATCATTATATCATCAATATGGTGCATTGAGACTCAAACCCAAAATCTTATCAATATAAAGACGTTTTAGGCCATAAATAAATGAGACTTAAACCCAACATCTTATCATCAAGGTGCACTAAGACAAGAACCTGATGTCTTACCCTTTTGGTGCGATACAATATGAATCCATCGTCTTATTCTCTTGGTGCGATTGGACATGAATCTATCGTCTTACCCTCTTGGTTCAATTGGACATGAATCAATTGTCTTACTTTCTTGATGTAACTAAACATGAATCTATC
Source organism: Solanum etuberosum (assembly GCA_029582245.1). Classification (NCBI taxonomy): domain Eukaryota; kingdom Viridiplantae; phylum Streptophyta; class Magnoliopsida; order Solanales; family Solanaceae; genus Solanum; species Solanum etuberosum. The sequence continues at coordinate 15,558 of JAJONR010001658.1, forward strand.
ATCTTACTCTCAACCAATAGCATAACATGCTAATAAAATAATAAGAATAAAGTAGTAGAGAGAAGAAAAAAGACTTCTTATTTCTCTCGAATGATATCAGGGTTTGAGGTATAGTCATAGATATGAATTACAATGCAGGAAAACCCCTTTATTTATAGGGGAAAATTGACTTAGTCTACAACTAGGATTCCTTACTTTTCTCCAAAAGATTCCACATAATAGACATTCACTATAACACAAATATATTTATAACAAAAAAACTATTTTTTAGGAATTAGACAACCTTTATTTTCAACTGATAAGTAGTTAATGTCCTGTCTTGATCCGAATGAGGATAGCATTTCTATTCTGCATATCCATGAAATTTTTAAAAATTCAAACATCTTACAGATAGATTGAAAGGTAGAAATTCTCGAACGAATTACAATCAATTATCTAGTATCGTACAATATAATGGGTCCACTCATTAGAATGATACCTTACACCTAGTACTTTCTTTTTATAAAGGATGAACATAAAATCATTTGTATGCTATTGTAGCTAGAAAAAAGTTAATTCAAAAGATCAAAGTCAACGTGAAATATCCTAATAACAAGATCACAATGTCAATAAGGGAAAACATTTGTACATCACAAAAATTATGGAGGACTCACAAGAGAAATTAACATACATGTTAAGGGTATCGAAGTGTTCAAAAGAATCAGTAGATTAATTTAAGTGGTGATAAAATCATAATTATGATGATAGATTGTATGATGAAAAATATCGTAATAAATACAAATATCTAAGTATTTATGCAGATCGACATACATTCAAAATACAAATAGATTAGTTAAAGGATTAATACACAATTATTTATATTTGGCTACTGTAACGACCTGATTCCGTCGTTAGGAAAAATCTAATGAGGAAAAAATTGGGGCCAGAAAACTTTTGAGTAGTGACTTGGAAATTTCTAGCCTAGTCCAGATTTGGATGAAATCTGAGTCATGTGAGGTCTAGGGAAATCTGGTAATGAATGAGAGATATAATAATGAATTTGATTACATGAGTGGATAGTCAAGACGTTAAGGAGCCCGTACGACTTTACAGAATCATATTCGGGAGAGTAGAACTCCCGAAACTGATCTTAGCGTGAACGGATAGTTTTTGAATGTCATGGGTTGAAGGTGTGTTGTAAAATGAGGGTTTGAAACTCTAATTCCGACGTTCTGTCTCCACGCAAGCCGCCAGGGCGGGATTTATCCCCCTAGGGCGTGGCCGCTGTGGCGGGATGGGGTCCGCCGTAACGGCCCAGTCGCGACTTAAGTCGGGATTAAACCCCAAAAATGTTATTATTCTGCAACATTTGTTCTTGAGAGCTAAGAAACGACCCAGGGATATTTCTTGAAGGTTTTCCACCTCTTGTAGCACTAAAGGTAAGGTTTTTACACCCCTAATCTATTTTTCGATTCGTAAAACTTAGATTTTTGGGTAATCATTAGTGGGGGAAGGTTTTGACCTGAAGTTAATGGTGGAAAATCCATAAATTGGGTATTAAGAACTTGATTTTTTGCCTAGGGTTGATAATGTTGATTGTAATCCGGGTAATTAGGCCTCGTTTATTGATCCTTGTAATAAATTATTATTTTTAGACCACGAACAAGCGGAAAGAATCCGAAAAGGGAAGATTCAAGTGCCTTAGGGGGATTCTAGCTTGGTTTCGAGGTAGGTGATGGTTTGATTTCATGTTTGGGTAATATATTTTGGTAATTGCTTCATTGTAATGCATGCATGTATGTGAATGAGGCACTATTAATCAAACCTAATGAAATGAGTATGAAAGAACCATTGTATGCCATGAATCAACACTTGATTGTATGATTATGAGTATGTACATTATGAGTGTAAATGTGATTGTGTTGATTGGATCAGGTGTCACGTTCCGACACATATATTGGATCGGGTGTCACGTTCCGACACATATATTGGATCGGGTGTCACGTTCCGATACATATATTAGATCGGGTGTCACGTTCCGACACACTAATTAGGATCGGGTGTCACGATCCGACACACTAACATTTTGAGTATGAGTTCCATGAGAGGACCATTGAATTGTCATGTTTACCTGATTAATGAGAATATGGAAATGTACATTGCTCCTGAAATGATAACCGATGTTTATGTATATTCTGTACATGTTGTGTTTATTATGTTGTGACTACTTATATATGTTTCTCTTACTGATATAGCCGCGTGATCCTACCAGTACACTGTGGTTGTGTACTGATACTGTACTTGCTCGTTCTTTGTTGAGTACAAGGCATCTTCAGGCGGCTACGGACAGACCTCAGCTAGGAGATAACTGATCGAGACCAGATTTAAGGGTGAGCCAGTTCTTTCAAGCTGCCAGGGATCCTTCGTTTTTTTTTTTAGTCCATTATGTTCGAACTTAGGCATTGCTTTAGTAATTGTTTTATGTTTGGTTGGGGTTGTACCCCTTCTTCTTAGACTTGTTGCACTTTAGATGTTTTGGTACAATGACTTTTAGGTTTTAGGGGTTAATTTTTGCATTAGTTGTTAGATGTTAGTTGAACTTTCAGAGTTTATGGGAACTCCGTATTATTTATTTAGTTATTTAAACCTGCTTCCATATTTTTAAATGCTTAGTATTTTGGTTAAATTGCTTAGTTGGGCTGTAGTAATGGTTCTCCCACCGGAGGGTTAATGTGGGTGCCAATCACGATGGTCTGGGTCGTGACAAAGTTAGTATCAGAGCCCTAGGTTCGTTGATCTCGTTGTACCAAACGAGTCTAGTAGAGTCTTGCGGAACGGTATGGAGACGTCAGTACTTTTCTTCGAGAGGCTATAGGACTTTAGAAAAATCTCTTTGTTTTCTCTTGTCTCCTTTCGTGCTATGACTTGATTCCAATTGGTATCTCGCGATCCAAATTGGTATTCAATCTTCTTCCTTCTTTTGTCCGCAGATGGTTAACACTTGCTTCAACGACGTCAGGCCCGTAACTCCCGTCAATAAGCCAGCTGAGGAATCCGCAACAAGAGGCCGCGGTCGAGGCAAGGGTAGAGAAAGAGCAAGGGGCAGAGTCCGAGGAAGGGTAGCACCCGCTAGGGGTGGAGCTCCAGTCGAGAATACTCCCAGAGATGAAGTTCCTCCCGCATATCATGAAGAGGTAGAAAAGAATGTAGAAATCTAGGATGAGGAGGATGTTGGACAGGAAGAGGATGCACCGGCTAGGAATACTGGCGTTCCTCCCTTAGACCCAGTGTTAGCTCAGTAGATCATGTTTTTTCTGAAAGGATTGGTTGGTCTTGGAATCCTTCCAGCAGTGCAAACTACTCAAACTCCAATCAACCGTCCCGTTACTGTTACTAGTCCCAGGGGAGATGGAGCATTAGGCTTTGATGCCTTTTTCCATCCTTTGTTGGGTCCGGTGATGACTGGTAATGAGCATGAGAGAGTGCGCCTATGAATTCATCTTGGATTGTTATGAGAGGCTGCACAAGTTAGGTATTGTGCACCAGCATGGGGTAGAGTTCGTGACCTTCCAGCTTCAGGGTGAGGCTAAGCAGTGGTGAAGGGCTTATGTGGAATGCAGATCGTCAATTTTACCCCCACTCACTTGGACACAGTTTCATGCTCTGTTTCTGGAAAAAGTATGTGCCCCGGACTTTTAGAGATCGTAAGAAGGATTAGTTTATGGCTTTAGAGCAGGGTGGTATGACTGTAGCTGCCTATGAGGCTAAGTTTCATGCTTTGTCTAGATATGCTACGCAATTGGTGACTACCGAGGAGGAGAGGATTCATCTATTCGTCAAGGGACTGAACTCCGAGTTTCAGGTATTGTCTGTTCACATGACTTCTGCAGGAAAAAGTTTTAATGAGGTGATGAATTTTATGAAGAAAGTGGAAGGACTTAGGCGTGATAGGCAGGCTAAGAAAGCTAAGAGCACAGGTAACTTTCAGGGTTCCTATTCCAGAGGTTCAGGTAGGCCGACTCTTGCAGCCCGGCCAATTCAGTCCGCCATGCCCGCTTCAACAGGCAGTTACTCGGGAACTCCACATCAGAAATTTATTCACGATATCCAGGGAGCCGCTCCTTCGGCGGGCAGCAGGCCGTCCTTTGATCGCACTTGTTTTAATTGTGGAGAACCTAGGCATATTCAGAGAGATTGTCCCCACCCGCGCATATTTGACCCCACGCAGCAGCAGACTAGAGCAGCGGTAACAATGGTAGAGGGCGCCCATAAGGTGGGCGAGGAGGAAATCAGCGAGGCCGTGGAGGCCGGGGAAATGGTAATGCATGTAGAGGAATAGTGCAGCCAGGCAAGAAGGTCGCCCGTTAAGATGACAGGGCTCAATGTTATGCGTTTCCGGGCAAGAGCGAGGCAGAGTCTTCTGACGCAGTGATCACATGTACTATTCTTATATGTGACCGGATGACTATTGTTTTGTTTGATCCAGGTTCTACTTATTCATATGTGTCAGTTCAGTTTACCTTGGGATCTGATATGATTTGTGATGTAGTTGATGCCCCCATCCATGTTTCTACCCCAGTTGGAGAGTCTGTCATAGTCACCCATATCTATCGTGTTTGTCCTATCGTGTTTATGGGTTTTCAGACTTGGGCTGATTTGGTTATTTCAGATATCACTGACTTCGATATAATCTTAGGCATGACTTGGTTGTCCCCCTATTATGTGTGCTTAATTGTAATACTAAGTCTGTGACTTTAGAGATCCTGGGTAGGGAAAAGTTTGAGTGGGAAGGGGTGTACAAGCCTAAGCCAGCTAAGGTCATATCCTCCATTCTGGCTAGGAAACTGGTGGGGCAGGGTTATTTGGCATATTTGGCCCATATTCGGGATGTGGAAGTCGAGTCTCCCTCTATTGAGTCTATTCCTGTGGTGTCAGAATTTAGAGAAGTGTTTCTCATTGATTTTCCTGGTATGCCTCCGGATAGAGATATAGATTTCTGCATTGACTTTGAACCTGGTACTCGCCCCATCTCCATTCCTCCTTATCGCATGGCTCCGGCGGAGTTGAGAGAGCTTAAAGCTCAAATTCAGGAACTTCTTGATAAAGGTTTCATCCGTCCTAGTGCTTCCCCGTGGGGTGCCCCTGTCTTGTTTGTTAAGAAGAAGGATGGTAGTATGAGAATGTGAATAGACTATCGCCATTGAATAAGGTCACCATTCGGAACAAGTATCCACTGCCTCGGATAGATGATCTTTTTGACTAGTTGTATGGTGCATCAGTTTTCTCTAAGATTGATCTAAGGTCTGATTACCATCAGTTAAAGATTAGGCCTGAGGATATACCAAAAAATAGGTATTCAGGACCCGCTATGGGCACTACGAGTTTCTAGTGATGTCGTTTGGGTTGACAAATGCGTCTGCAACTTTCATGAGTTTGATGAATGGTGTGTTCAAACCATTTCTGGATTCTTTTGTGATTGTTTTTATTGATGACATCTTGGTTTATTCAAAAAGCAAGGAAGAGCATGCCGACCATCTTTGCATTGTTCTGGGTGTTCTTGGGAGACAATAATTGTATGCTAAATTTTCTAAGTGTGAGTTCTGGTTGACTTTGGTTGCCTTTTTGGGGCATCTAGTTTCAAGGGAAGGGGTAATGGTAGATCCCCAAAAGATTGAAGCAGTTAGAAATTGGGTTCGACCTAGTTCTGTGACTGAAATTAAGAGTTTTGTGGGGCTTGCCAGCTACTATCGTCGGTTTGTGAAGAACTTTGCTTCCATTGCCACACAGCTGACAAGGCTGACCAAGAAGGAGGTACCTTTCGAGTGGACTGAAAAATGTGAGGAGAGCTTTCAAAGGCTCAAGACTCTCTTGACCACAACACCTATTCTTGCACTACCAGTGGAAGGTAAAGGTTTCATTGTTTATTGTAATGCTTCACATTCGGGTTTGGGTGCTGTGTTGACGCAGGATAAGAATGTCATAGCTTATGCATCGAGGCAGTTGAAAGTGCATGAACGAAATTACCCGACACATGATTTGGAATTGGCAGCGGTAGTATTCACCCTTAAGATCTGGCGGCATTATCTTTATGGTGTCAAGTGTGAGGTATTTACTGACCACCGTAGCCTACAACATGTATTCACATAAAAGGATCTAAATTTGAGATAGCGAAGGTGAATGGAGTTACTCAAGGATTATGATGTGACCATCCAGTATCATCCGGGTAAGGCTAACTGGTGGCAGACGCATTAAGACGGAAGGCAGTAGGTATGGGTAGTTTAGCTTGCTTGGGGTATCCAAGCGACCTTTGGCCAAGGAGATTCAAACCTTGAAGTCTAAGTTCATGCAGTTGGGCATCTTAGAGAAATGTGGGGTGTTAGCTAGCATTAAGGTTAGACCCACGTTCATTGAGGAGATTAAGGCCAAGCAGTTTGAGAATAAGAATTTAAATGAGCTTAGGAAGAAGACAGTGTCTGGTAAGGCACAAGTTATGATTCTTGATGCGGAAGGTGTGCTTAGTTTTAAGGGGAGAATTTGTGTTCCCCAAGTGAATGACTTAATTCAGAAAAAGTTGACAGAATCACATAGCTCGCGGTATTCCATTCATCCGGGTGTGACCAAGATGTACCGAGAATTGAAACGGCTTTATTGGTGGCCTGGAACGAAGAAAGACATAGTTGAGTTTGTGGCTCAGTGCCAAAACTGTCAGCAGGTAAAATATGAGCATCAAAGGCCGGCAGGTTTGCTTCAGAGAATGCCAATTTCGGAATGGAAGTCGGAAATGATAGCTATGGATTTTGTGGTTGGTCTCCCCAAGACTTTGGGAAGTTTGATTCTATTTGGGTAGTGGTTGACAGATTGACTAAGTTAGCCCATTTTATTCCAGTCAGAATACACTATAATGCTCAGCAGTTGGCTAAGGTTTATGTGAAAGAGATAGTGAGGCTGCACGGGGTTCCCCTTTCTATCATCTCAGACCGTGGTACGTAGTTCACATCCAAATTTTGGAGGAAATTACATGATGAGTTGGGCACTCAACTCACCTTTAGCACCGCCTTCCATCCGCAAACGGACGGGCAATCAGAGAGGACTATTAAAGTGCTAGAGGATATGTTGAGGGCATGTGTGATCGACTTTGGAGGACATTAGGATAAGTTCCTACCCTTGTGTGAGTTCTCCTATAATAACAATTACCACTCCAGCATTGATATGACACCATTTGAGGTACTTTATGAGAGGGAATGTAGAACACCCATAGAATGGTTTGATGCTGGAGATGTGAAACCTTTAGGAGTTGACTTGGTGAAGGATGCTCAGGATAAGGTAAGAACCATCCAAGCTAAGCTCCTAGCAGCTCAAAGTAGACAAAAAAAGTATGCAGACCATAAGGTAAGAGACATGGCATTTCAGACTGGTGAGAAAGTTCTTCTTAAAGTGTCACCCATGAAGGGGGTGATGTGATTCAGCAAGAAGGGCAAGCTTAGTCCTCGGTATATTGGATCCTTTGAAGTTCTTGATTATGTAGGGCCAGTGGCTTATAGATTGGATTTACCTCCAAACTTATCTGGAGTTCATCCAGTATTTCATATGTCCATGTTGAATAAGTATCATGGAGACGGGGATTACATCATAAAATAGGACTCAGTTTTGTTAGATAAAGACCTTCAGTATGAGGATAAACCGATGGCAATTCTTGATTGCGACATCCGGAAGCTGAGGACCAAGGATATAAAGTCTGTGAAAGTTCAACGAAAGCATCGTCTAGTTGAGGAAGCTACTTGGGAAACCGAGAAGGACATGCGAGACAAGTATCCCCAATTGTTCAACGATTCAGGTACTACTCTACCCTTACTTTAGCCAAGTCTTTCCTAGTTGATTACTCGGGGACGAGTGATGGGTAAATTAATATCTATTGTAACGACCTGATACTGTAAATTAGGGAAAAGCCAATGGGAAAAGATTTGGGGCCAGAAAACTTTTGAGTAGTGACTTGGAAATTCCTAGCCTAGTCCAGATTTGGATAAAATCTGAGTCATGTGAGGTCTAGGGAAATATTATACTGAATAAGAGATATAATAATGAATAAGAGATATAATAATGAATTTAGTTACATGAGTGGATATACAAGACGTTAAGGACCCCGTACGGCTTTACGGAATCGAATTCGGGCGAGTAGAACTCCCAAAACTGATCTTAGCGTGAACGGGTAGTTTTTGAATGTCATGGGTCAAAGGTGTGTTGTGAAATGGGGGTTTGAAACTCTAATTTCGACGTTCTGTCTCCGTGCAAGCCACCAGGGGGGGGTCGCTGTGGCGGGATGGGGTCCGCCGTAGTGGCCCAGTCGTGACTTAAGTCGGGATTAAACCCCAAAAAAGTTATTATTCTGCAACATTCGTTCTTGAGAGCTTAGAAATGACCCATGGATATTTATTGAAGGTTTTCCACCTCTTCTAGCACTAAAGGTAAGGTTTTTACTCCCCTAATTCATTTTTCGATCCATAGAACTTAGATTCTTGGGTTATCATTAGTGGAAGAAGGTTTTGACCTAAAGTTAATGATGGAAAAGCCCTAAAGTGGGTATTGGGATCTTGGGTTTTTGCCTAGGGTTGATAATGATGATTGTAATCCGGGTAATTAGGCCTCGTTTATTGATCCTTGTATTAAATTATTGTTTTTAGACCACGAACAACCGAAAAAAATCTGGAAAGGGAAGATTCAAGTGCCTTAGGGGTATTCAAGCTTGGTTTCGAGGTAGATGATGGTTTGATTTCATGTTTGGGTAATATATGTTGGTAATTGCTTCATTGTAATGCATGCATGTATGTGAATGAGACACTATTGATCAAACCTAATGAAATGAGTATGAAAGAACCAGTGTATGCCATGAATCAACACTTTATTGTATGATTATGAGTATGTACTTTATGAGTGTGAATGTGATTGTGGTTGTGTTGATTGGATCGGGTGTCACGTTCCGACACATATATTGGATCGGGTGTCACGTTCCGACACATTAATTGGGATCGGGTGTCACGATCCGACACACTAACAGTTTGGGTATGGGTTCCATGAGAGGACTATTGAATTGTCATATTTACCTGATTAATGAGAATGTGAAATTGTACGTTGCTCCTGAAATGATAACCGATGTTTATGTATTTACTGTACATGTTGTGTTTATTATGACTGCTTATATATGTTTCGCTTACTGGAATAGCCGCGTGATCCTACCAGTACACTGTGGTTGTGTACTGATACTGCACTTGCTCGTTCTTTGTTGAGTACAAGACATCTTCAGGCGGCTACGGACAGACCTCAACTAGGAGATAACTGATCGAGACCAGATTCAAGGGTGAACCATTTCTTTCAGGCTGCCAGAGATCCTTCATTTTGTTTGTTTAGTCCATTCTGTTCGGACTTAGGCATTGCTGTAGTAGTTGTTTTATGTTTGGTTGGGGTTGTACCCCTTCTTCTTAGACTTGTTGCACTTTAGATGTTTTGGTACAATGACTTTCAGGTTCTAGGGGTTAATTTCCGCATTAGTTGTTAGATGTTAGTTGAACTTCCGGAGTTTATGGGAACTCCGTATTATTTATTTAGTTATTTAAACCTGCTTCCGTAGTTTTAAATGCTTAGTATTCTGGTTAAATTGCTTAGTTGGGCTGTAGTAATGGTTCTCCCATCGGAGGGTTAGTGTAGGTGCCAATCACGATAGTCTGGATCGTGACAACTACGAATTTACAATTAAAATAGACGTATACCTAATGGTCTTGCTTGATTATTTATGAAATTTATCAATGCATTCTTTTTTATTCGAATTCCACAAAAATATAGGCATCATGTTAACTTAAATAGGTGAATAGGGACTCGATAAATTCTTACCAGCATTATCAAACCTATTAATCAGTTATTCAATACAAGTGGATACTCAATAAGATTGTTAGTTAATTCATAATCTTGAAATATTTCTCCTTGATTTCATTAACCTAAGCGTTTTTTTTTGCGTCTAGCTTGTAATGAAGATGATCTAGTATGATTTATGAGTAATTCATCAAGATATATAACTAGGCTGAATATATCATGAAGATAAACATGTCTGATATGACTGGTATGAAACAAACTTCTTTGTTTGTAATTTTGAAGTCATAACAATTAAATATGATTTGTGAATAATCCACATGAATATAGCAAGAGTGATATTGATTTCTCATGATTTGAGTGTCACAATTTTGAAATGTATTTTTCCTTTTATTTGCTTGTAGCTCTGAAATCATGATGATTCAATATGATTTACGAACAATCTAATCAGACAATTAAATTGAATATAACATGAAGTTATATCGATTTAATAAGACTTAGATGACACATGGTAGCATTGTTATATCATTTCTATCGTTCAAACTTGAGAGTATTTTAATTTCAAGTTAAAAAGGTCATTTTCACACCAATGTCAAAACTCGGGACAATATTTAAATAACAGCCCAAAAATATCCTTTTTGTGAAAATCTTCCAATTTATGAAAATTGACATGTTTTACACTTACCAAATTCTTCAATTCTTTATCTTACCCCATGACCTCCTCCACTTATATATCTCTTCTTATTTCACATTATCCAAATCCTAAAAAGAAAAAACCAAAGACCTCCCTTGTGACAACAAGGAATATTAGTTGTAGGATTTCAGACCACTAAAAATATATTTGGCTTTATCAGCATTATCCAAATCCTAAGGAGGAAACTAAAGTACTCTTTGGTGTCAACAAGGGCTATATTGTTACTAATGTTTTGATTACTAACCACCTCATCCGTTTCATTTTATTTGTCCTTTTTTTCCTTTTAATTTATCTAATAAATTTTCTTTATAACTTTTTAATTTCAATTTTTCACATAATATGTCTAATACTAGAAGATTCAAAAATCTTCTTTATTTTCTTAAACTCAGTATTAAGTCAAAATTAGATAAATAAATTGAAATGAAAAAAATATATTTCCTAACTCATTTGTATAAATTCTTGCAACAAAAACTTGGAAATAAATTTGTAGAGAAGTTTAATTATTTTTAGTTCTGAAAGTTTATAAAAGAGTCGTCTTCAAAAAAAATTTCCTCCTAATTTGTAATATATTTTTTCAAAATAAATTAAACAAAATACAATAGTTTCAAAAACGCACTTTGAAATATAATTTTTCAAATAAATAATCTTAGTTGCTCAACATTGGCGGAGACACGATTTCCATCGACGGATTCCAAACAATAAGTAAGTACGCTAATAGTATCCACATGTAAGCGGACCGAATCAAATATGAACGGATCGAATCAGATATAAATAACTAGATAAAATTCAACTCTACATCAACAAGGATATTTAGCGAAATCATGAACCCAATTTACTACTCAACCAAGCCTTTGACTTATACTAAGAGATTCATCATTAAGTATATAAACATAAATTAATCCTATTTATACCGTGTGATCCTCCAATGAAACGGGTTCAAATGAACCTCTTGCTTCCATATAGCTCCACCCGCTCAATTGGTTGGTTCTTGAACTCGCATTGGTAACCAGATAGCTCCACCCAGTGGCGGAGCCACCTTATCTTTAGCCTCTTTCGGCGGAAGATTATATTATTTTTACATGATTAAAATAATTTTTTAGGTATATATAGTAGATGTCGAACTCCTTTCGACTATTTCTTCAGATTTTGAAGCCCTTATTGAAAATTCTGGCTCCAGCCCATGCCCCCTAACAAAAAAAATAGAAAAATAAAAAATAAGAATCTAAGGAAAAGAGTATCTCTACGTGGCATAACCAGCTTCAACATTTTATTTTTTCGCGGCAGTTTGATCAGATCAATGTTTTATTCACATTAAGATTTATGTGGAGGAAATTTTAGAGTGTCACTATCAATCATGACTTGGCTTCCCTTCCCAAACTTCATCTTTCTCCATATCATTAATTCATTTCAAAACACAAAATTCTTACAATTCATCACTCTGCAAAACTAAAAATAAATAAATCAAATGAGTGCTGCAACAGCAACATTCACTCCTCATGTAGCATTTAGCAATAATAATCCAATATGGAGAAAACCCAATTTAATAAGAAATCCTACTACTACAACAACAAACTGCAAATACTCCACCAGTTCTTTTGTTACAAGAGCAACTTCTTCTTCGAGTCCGGAAACGGATAATGAGAAGAAAAATAAGAGGAAGAAAAAGAAGGTAGTGATTGACAATAAGGAGCAAAAAGTACAGGAAACGGTGGAGGAGAAGGAGCGGGAGCAGGTGCAAGAGTTGCAATCTTCGTCGGTTTCTGTTATAAAGAGATTGGATGATGTAAATCCAGTGGGATTAGGAAGGCGTTCGCGTCAAGTGTTTGATGAAGTTTGGCGAAAGTTTTCAGGATTAGGGCAAATTTCGAGAACAATTCGTTCTGATGATGAGAGTACTTTGCTTATTAGAGAAGGTGGACCGATGTGTGAATTTGCTATTCCTGGTGCTCAGAATACTACTGTGCTTGTTGTTGGTGCCACTAGTCGTGTTGGTAGAATTGTTGTGCGCAAACTCATGCTTAGAGGTTACACTGTCAAGGTCCATTTCTCGATTAATTTTTGCCTGTTGCTCTACTTTTATTTCCGTTTTCTTTAGTAATTGCATATATTGTGCATTTTGGATGATACGTAAATGGACATTCAAACTTGGCGATAGCTGGCAAGTAAGCACTCTAACTTTGAGAGTGCACGTTTAGACAGCTCAAATTATCTCCACATTGTGTTAGTTGAACACTCTTAACATACAAAATGATCATTTGAACACCTCCAAAATTTATGTGTCACGTCGGCATTGGGTGTCCACGAGGCATAGTGAGGAGGAGTTGGAGTGTTTAGTTGCCATTTGAGGTGTCTAGATGTGCACGCTATAAGTTAGAATGCTTACTTGCTTGCCGAGGCCAAGTTTGAGTATCCGTTTATGTAGCATGCTAAAACATGATTAGTGAGCATTTATATCGTTGGCCCCAACTTGTTTGAGAATGTTGTGTAGTTTTGTTATTGTCGTCGTGGTTGCATTTTTATGCATATAGAAAGTTTTTTTATAAAGTTTGAGAATGTTGTGTAATTCTGTTATTGTAGTTGTGGTTGCATTTGTGTGCATGTAGAAAGTTTCATTAAGAGGTTTCTAATTGAGAGTTGAGACACTTGCATTTTGCCCAGTATTTGATGGGAGCTTTTAAATATTGAAAGAGATTGTATGACAGCGTAGGGTTATGTGTGAGATTTAGAGAATCTCTAGTTTCAGAGAATATTGGAACTGTTAATGAAACGGGCCAAACGGATTGGAAAGAATATAGATAATTCATATAGCTGAATCTAACTAATTTGGGATTAAGATGTAGTTGCATTTGTATGTAAGGAATCAACGGCTTTCGAATCCTAAATCCACCTCTGAGTGGTCCTTTTCCCGTTAACTATATATTTTCTCTTTCTTTCGTTGGATATCTTTACTTAATATCCAACTGAGATGCTAGTCATCACTTACACTTTGTTTTACATTCCCGCACAGGCTCTAGTAAGGAAAGCTGAACCGGAAGTGGTTGACATGCTACCAAGGTCTGTGGAGCTAGTGACAGGCGATGTTGGTGATCCTTCCAGTCTTAAAAATGCAGTGCAAGGCTGCAACAAAATCATCTATTGTGCCACTGCTCGGTCTTCAATCACTGGGGATCTCATCAGAGTTGATCATCAAGGGGTTTACAATCTCACCAAAGCCTTGCAGGTATTTGTTTTCTTCCACTATCTTGTTTGGTCCATTAGTGGAAAGTTACACTAGTTACATTTCCACGTTGTCTTCATTGGTCACATTCTATCTCCCGGAATGGGAAGGAAAAGGAATAAAGAAACAGAAAGCCCAAGGATTGGGTTTGATGTCTGACAGTAGTTTGGAATTTGGATAGCAAAATCTTCCTCTCAAAATGCTGCATAAGATGCTTGTACTAATATTGCCAACGCTAGTCAAGCAGCATCTGGTTAACATATTTTCTTGTCATTAGATGCGAATTTTGTTGTATAGCCATATAAATTTCTGTCTGGTGGAAATGTAGGCTGCCACCTAATTAGATATTTGTCCTTTAATTTGACACAATTTATGCAAGAAACTAGTATTGGAGTATCAACATGATATCAGAAAAGGCAACTCATCATATACTATAGTTGATTTCACACATCTTAACGAAAGTACATTTATATCTAGTAATATTAATATCCATATTGAACTAATCAAATCTAATAAAGAACTTGGTGGTAAATTATGTATTACAAGTTTTAACTTTCAGGAAAAAGAACAACATTTGTATAATAACAAGAGTTTAATTTTTAGATAGCGGGTTCCCCTCAATATTTTGACGCTTTTCTTTTCTTTGTTAAAGGTGATAATTATCTTTTTCTTAGTAAATTGGGCCGTTAGTTTATTTTTGCTTTAACTAAGAAATTGAAAATATTTCTCAGAAATGCTTTATATTCCTGCATTTAAAAATAAAATATAGGACTACAATCTCAGACAACTATTATCTATGCATTTCCAAATATTTCCCTTGTTGAGATGATTAGTCTGTAATCTGTGAATGCATTCTGTTAAAAAAATGTAGGACTACAACAATAAACTAGCACAGCAACGAGCTGGAAAGAGTAGCAAAAGCAAGCTTTTAATTGCAAAATTCAAGTCTGAAGATTCATTGAACGGGTGGGAAGTCCGTCAAGGGACATATTTCCAGGATGTGGTTGTTTCTAAGTATGATGGAGGAATGGATGCAAAGTTTGAGTTTACTGAAAGCAGAGAGGCTGTTTTTTCAGGTAACCAGGGAAGATGATCCCAGGTCTTGAAAGCATGTACACGTTGTTTGTGAACATATTTAAGGGCTTGTAGTCGCAGTTATTTCATTGTGGTGCTAAGTAAGATAAGTCAAAGGATAGTTAGACGAAATATTCTAAGTGTTCTTTCTTTTGGCTCATGTAAGGGTATGTCTTCACAAGAGGAGGCTATGTTGACTTGTCAAGAAAACTCTCACTCCCTTTGGGTTACACTCTTGACAGGTATTTACTGTAAATTTCAATTCTTCCTTTTATTCTTTACTCATACTTGATGCCATTTTTCCCGGTTTGAATTATCCTCATTGCATATACTTGTGTCACTATTGATTTTTTTATACTCAGGTATGAGGGTCTAGTATTCTCCATTGGTGGAAATGGGAGATCTTATGTTGTAATTCTTGAAGCTGGTCCTTCAGCAGATACAACACAAAGCAAACTGTATTTTTCCAGAATTAGCACAAAAGCAGGATTTTGCAGGGTGAGTTTGGATTTACAACGTGAAGGAAAATTATTGATCGAGTAATGCCTACACTCTGAATTCTAATACTTAATATTTTTATTTTTAATGTTTTTTTGCATACGCATATGTTTTCACAGGTGAGAGTTCCATTTTCTTCATTTCGACCGGTAAAGCCAGATGACCCGCCATTGGATCCATTCCTTGTGCATACCTTGACCATACGCTTTGAGCCTAGAAGACAGGTTTGTCCTCGACCGAAGCATTCCCTTTCTCATTGTTGGCATTTCACTTCTTCGAAACTTTTAAACTCTTTCTTCTACTGTTATACTTTAGTTATCTTATTTCTGGAACGCCAATAGTTGATATATGATATGGATCAATTGCTCATTCACTTGAATCCAGTCCACAGTATTTAAGTAGAGGGAAGGAGCAAAATCTTGAAATGAAATAATAGATTGAGTTGGCCAGGCTTGATGAATACACATGGATAGTTGAGTCATTTTCTTAATTCTTTTTGGCATATGTAGGGAAACATACTATTTTGTTTGCTAGTGTATTCACTTTATATTTCCTCTTTTTTCTCCTATCTATACAAACTAAACATATTACGTAACAACTCAACAACTTCATTTCCACTATATACTGTCCAAGAATGGACCATCTGTCAGATTGTTTCTTTCTGTTTTCAACCCCCCACCCCAAACCTCCACCAGCCCCAAAGGAAACAAACTATTTTCTTATTTGAAGTATTTGACCAATTATGCTATGAAAGAAGATCTATTTCCACTAGGAGATCCAAGCCTCATAACAAAATTCATTTCCTACCTGCAAAAGCCCTGTTATAGGATAGATACCTTAAGTGCATACTCAGACATGAATCCTTGAACCATTTCAAAGTAGAAACCAACTGTTTTCCTGTGCTAGTTGCTGATACTTGACATGGTCGTTTGCTAATTGCTACAGAGGCCAATTGAAGGACCTACGGGGACGAACCAAGATTTGAGAAGCTTTCAGCTAATTATGGAATATATTAAGGCTTTGCCTGTAAGTTCAGTTGCCTGTTTGTGCAATAACATTATGTGAGACTTTTGTTTCTTCAAGTTTTTGCTTGTGCTCTGCATATAATAATCATAATGTATGAGAAGTCAAGAATTTGACTGGTAACTGTTTTAGTACCTTCAAGATAATTTATAGTCTAAAGTGTTCCTGATAGAACTACATTCTACTTTCAGATTTATTTTATATATTTACCTCGGTCGGCTGCAGAAGTTTGGAGTTCTGTCAATTTGGTTCAACCTGTAAAATGTGCTTGTTCTTGGATAAAATTAAATGCAAGTAATTTTGTCCAAGAATGTGGTTAGAATGTCCTAAATTGGTTGCGGTAATACTCGTTGTCTCATATATTTTTGATCAATGCTCAATTTATGAGCTAAATTTTGGGGTTGAATCAGGCCCAATGTTCATTCTTCTTAACTTAAGGTCCTGCTGAACGATTGGAATAAGACATAGGTAGATTGATAGAATAAGCAAGAAAGGAAGAGTTCAATTCCTGCAAGCCTCCTTCACATGAAAATTGATTACTTTTTATAGCTTATACATGTTTCATGATGTGCTGTGTTTCCGAGACTGATGTCATTGGGTAAGTCCTAGAGAGAAAGATGACTCGCGTCTAGTAGAATCTAAGATGTGATTGGGAAGATAAAGGCAGATGTCTTGTTCATATGGTTATCATGCAAAGTAATGTACTTGCCCTTTGTCATGCTTGTGCATATTTTTTTTTTTTAATTGGGTGCGTTTTGTTTTTCCTCTTAATATCAGCTTGAATGTAATGTACAGTTCTACTCATTTTCTATTTGAATCTTAAGACCACAAGTGTGCCAAATCAATGAACATCAAACAAAACCTATTCACTCCAATTTTTACTGAAAGACAAATAGAGTGTTTTCCTTGTGACTGGTCATCATTAGATAGGCAGATGATTTGTGATAGGTTGTAACTCAGCATGGTTTTAGGCGATCATTATGTATTGAAACACTGACTGCAAATTGTAGGCGACTTTTGGTCGGATGCAACTTATAGATCTCTGTGCTGTTCAGAAAGAAATGAAAAATTATACAGGAAATAGTCGTGTTTATGGTCAATGCTATTACTTCTTTTCATGAGTCATTTTTAAAATGATGATTTAGTTGAAAAGTAGTTTGATATAAGAATTATGTTGGACTATTATATACTTATTGCCAGATTATTGTAAATTTTGCAGACTGGACAAGAAACTGACTTTGTCTTAGTATCATGTACGGGGTCAGGAATAGAGCCTACCAGACGGGAGCAAGTTTTGCGAGCCAAGAGGGTGCGCTCTTCTTCAGACTCTTCCTTCACGTAGTCTTCTTGGATTATAACTGAATCTCTGGTTATTTGAATTTTGGTAGGCTGGTGAAGATTCATTAAGAAGGTCCGGCCTTGGATACACAATAATTCGCCCAGGTCCCTTGATGGTAAATTTGTTTTCCATTGCTCATATGTTGGTCTTTCAGCTGGAAATATTGAGTATAGTTAGCTTCTGGTTAACTTTAGGACTGACCTCGAGCAATAAGTCCTATTCCAGTCAGCTTTTGCTTTGCTTAGAATTAGGTATTCCTATAGGCAAATATAATTGTAAATCAGCATGCTTTGTGATAGGTTGTATTTGAACTTCGGGCGGGAGAGCAAGAAGTGTTTCCCCCCCATATTTGTCAGAACAAGTGTTAAACTATGCTTAAGAACAATGCTCTAAAGTTAGCTGGATGTTAAATTAGATGCAAATGGAATATCCTTGGAACCATATGTTGGCGGTAAGGACTTTAGTGAATTTATAAGAAAGGAACCTTTCAAGTGGTTAAATTTAATCAGAGTAGGACGGAATTAGTTATCGGCAGTGGTGGCACAGATGTATTTCTATGGAAAGTTCTGCTTAGCAGCTGCAATAATGTGGTTTTCCACTAATCAAATGCTAAAGGAAGCATGATTTAGCAGCTGTACCATAAATTGATTCACATATTGTTGGAAATAGTAAGAGACCTACTACCCAAAATATTAGATTTTAGCAAAATCTGAAATTTTTCTAATGATTACTTTCTGCAGGAAGAACCAGGTGGGCAACGTGCGCTCATATTTGATCAAGGAAATCGTATCTCTCAGGTATGAGATCTACTGTACTCATGAGAGCATGCTGCACTTCCAATTGAGCTCACCTTCGTAATGGTAAATGCAGGGAATCAGTTGTGCTGATGTGGCTGACATTTGTGTGAAGGCATTGCATGATTCGACAGCCAGAAACAAGAGCTTTGATGTGAGTAATACTCTACTTGTTTTGATGGCAGAGTTTGACAAATGAACTAATTGACCCTATTCTCTGACTAGGTATGCTATGAATATGTCGCTGAGCCTGGGAAGGAGTTGTACGAGTTGGTAAGTCCATTACTTAACAAATTTTATCAATTGAATGATCAAAGGCGAACTATTGTACAGCTGTTCCCTTCACTTTCTGGATGAATTGCTTTTGGCAGCAATAGTAGCTAAATTTTTACTTCATTGCTGTTTCTCATTCAGTTTCTTATAAAAATTGCAGGTTGCACATTTGCCTGACAAAGCAAACAACTATTTGACACCAGCACTCTCAGTACTGGAGAAAAACACATGATCGTTCTCCCAGTTTGTTCGAGTTACAATCTTGATTCAATCTCTAACAGAAGGTATTGGTGTGAGACTTACCAAGATCTTTTTGACTAAGAGGAATAGGTTCTGTCTGTATTTGTTCTCAAATATATGTGTACATATATATATATATGGCAATAGTATTTTTTTAAAATCTACTGATGGTTATGTATATATTAAAAGCAAGCACATCCCTAAAGCTATTTTGTTTAAGATGACTGGAGAAAACTCGTTAGTCATTACCAAGTGAGTTACAATCCAACTTTTTTGTCCTCCTCTTTATCTTCCTCTGAATGGAAGGAAAAAAAAGAGTGGAACTCCAATGTCTGGGAAGGAAGAGAGGAACCAAGGGTGATATCTGTGTATTCATATGGAATCATGATATTTGGACTTCAATTTTCCTGTTAGGATAGCCCAATCAAGGTCTTGTCAGAGTAGGCTGCAACTTTTATTTTTTTAGTGCACTCGTGTTCACATCAAATTAATAGATGCAAGATAGGTGTTCTAATTTGTAAGCAACTCATGGCAAGCCGAAATGAAATAGTTTGTCTACCTCCACAACAAATCAAAGTATGTATAAAATAGGAAAACGACAGTGAAGCAACCAATACGGAAGAAAATATCAACAAGAACAAAATAATGCAATAACCGAAACATCATAAACAACAAATCAAAGTATGTATAAAATAGGAAAACAACAGTGAAGCAACCAATACGGAAGAAAACATCAACAAGAACAAAATATCATAAACAACAAATCAAAGTATGTATAAAATAGGAAAACGACAGTGAAGCAACCAATTCGGAAGAAAATATCAACAAGAACAAAATAATGCAATAACCGAAATGCCATAAAAAAAAAAAACGGTAACAGAATGCAATAGCAACACACTACAAGAATAAAACTAATACTGCGACAGACACACACCACTAAGCCTAAATCCTTCGGGAAGCAAAAGAACACTCCACTACTTACTAATCTTCTACCTAATCAATGACCTCCACATCTTCCCATTAAGGTCATATGCTCAGTAAGCTGAAACTACGTCATGTCCTTTCTGATCACGGTACACTTATCATAGATGTAAGGGCATATTTTTGTTTTCTTTGGAACAATTGGCATGCCACTCTTTCAAAGTGTCTTCATTTCCAACAGATTTCACAGAGCCTATACATGTGAAATATTCAGTTTTACCTATCGTATTACAATCAAACGATACACTGTAATTATGCACATAAAATTTTCAACCAAAGTCATCAGGTCAATTACTAGTAAAACATATAATGGATGTTGAAGAATCATTCTACTTACCTCTAATTGTGTCAAAGGCATCAACTTTAAGTATGTTGTTTCCCAAATCCTTATGATTTTCTTGGTACTTCGTAGCAAAAGTCACGAGGGAATTAAGAAGAACATCCCCGTAAGTCAATTTGTGGAATCTCTTTTGAACTTGTGGCAATTTCTGATAATTATGCGTTCAATAATCATCGGTAGCTCTCCAATATTCAAGATCCAACCACTCAAGAAGGAAATACCATATCTGTTACTTCCCAGACTGTTTCTCCAACATCTTCACTACATTCAAAGGCCTGTTCAATTGGAGTACCTCGAGTTTAGGCAACTTGCTAATAATCGCCATGTTCTCCCACAGTAGAAAGGTTTTGCAAAGTGTCAACTTCTTGAGATTTGGTGGGAATGAAGCCGGACATGGAAGCCCACGAGGTAACGAGTATGATACAAAATACTTCTTAAGAATATATTGTAATACTTAGAGGCTTGTACACGTGACATCAGGTTTTGGGGGTATTTGAGTTATATTATGATTTCCGCATGTTTATATTATGTTTAGTTCATTATTCTGTTCTTACTGCCGCATTTACCTTATCGAGGTTATTTAGACTGACCTGTCTTGGTGGAATAAAACAGGTTCCATCACACCTGGTTTTTGGATCGTGACGTTGAAAATTTAGAAGTTCTTGATGTTCTTCATGTGTTCTTGAGGAAGAAGAAACAAAAAGAGTACATTTGATCCAAAATCTCAATTGAAAAGTATTAAAAGTTGTTTAGGGTCTTGTTGAGGTAAAACATGACTTTGCAAAACTGGGGTTAAAAAAATAATGTCATGGATAAGCCTTTTCTCAAACGACAATGACATAGATGAGCCAAACTTATAACGGATGATATAAATAAATATTTTTTCAAAGTTTAATGGCATATTTGAGCCTTTTTCCTATTTTAAATGTCTAAACCAATGTAAAACAAAAGAACAAATATTCAATGTCATTGTTATTCTTAGTGTTGATTTTTTTCGGTTAGCATTAATATTGATTTGATTTTAATTTGAGCTTTATTAGAGTTACTAATATCTATGGACTATAACATTTATTGGACTATTCAAAATTTGAAGTCTCAAAAGCTTGAAATAATATTTTAAAAGATAAAAATTATGAAAAAGTATAAGAAACATTTAAAAACTATATCAAAGTAAATAATTTTATGTATAAAATAAATTTTAAAAATTATATAACTTATGTCGGTTTTGTTTGGTCTCGGGTTGACCTTTTTGGTTAAAACCAACCCAACCCAAGTATAGTCAGTTTTTCTTCCATTACCAAACCAAGTCAAACCAAACCATTAGTCGGGTTTTTTTCAGGGTCGAATTGATTTGCAACTTGATTCATTTTTCGGTTCGATTTTGTACACCTCACTCATAATGTCACGACCCTGACCGCCGTGATTGACACCCACACTAACCCTCCGGTGGGAGAACCACTACTACAACCCGACTAAGCAACTTAAAGAAGCTAAACCATTTAAAGTACAGAAGTAGGTTTAAATAGTTAACTAAGTACTGAGTTCCCATAAACTCAGGAGATATAATAAAACAACCAAGCATAACTTCGCGGAAATTCAACCCCTAGACCTGAAAGTCATTGTACCAAAATTCTACTAATCAACAAGTCTAAGAGAAGGGGGGTGCAACCCCGGAAACTAAACATGAGTAAAATGTCTGAACATCTAGTCTGAGTCCGAAAAGAATGGACTAAAACTAATGATGGATCCATGGCGGCCTGAAAGAACTGGCTCACCCTTGAATCCGGTCCCAGTCAATGATCTCCTAGCCGAGGTCTATCAGTAGCCGCCTGAAGATGTCCTATACTCAACACATAAAGAGCAAGTGCACTATCAGTACACGAAACCACGGTGTACTGGTAGGATCACGCGGCTACTCCAGTCAACGAAATATAAGCAACTAATTACAACACAGTAAACACACATATACATGATGCATAATTCAATTATCATTTTAGGAGTAATATACAATTCCCCAATATCAATGACAGGTAGATATGAATGTAATAATCACAAGTGGTACTCTCATGGAACCCACACCCAAACTGTTAGTGTGTTGGAATGTGACACCCGATCCAATATATGTGTGTCGGAAGGTGACACCCGATCCAATAAATATGTCGGAACGTGACACCTGATCCAATATATGTATCGGAGTGTGACACCCGGTACAGTCAGCACAACCACAGTCACAATCACACCCATAATGAACAGTGCACATAGTCACACAGTCAAGTAACATGTTCATCGCATGTAATAGTTCATACATAATCATTTCATTAGGTTCGATTTATGTTCCCCTAATCATATACATGCATGCATACAATGGAGCAATTAACAGGCATATATAACACTACGGGAAGTCGAACCATCACCTACCTCGAAACCAAGCCTGAATACTCCTAAGACAATTGAGCCTTTCCTTTCCGGAGTCTTTCAGCTTATTCTTGGTCTAAAACAAGTAATTAATGCAATGATCAATAAACAAGGCCTAATTTACCCGGATTATAACAAAATATCAACCCAAGGCCAAACCCATGATCCTAATGATCAACTAGGGCTTTTCCCACCATTAACTTCAAGCCAAAACCCTCCCCCCAACGATAATTAACAAGGATTCTAAGTTTTAGGCATCGAAATACGAATTAGGGGAGTAATTATCTTACCTTTGGCATGAGAATTCGTGGAAACTAGATGAGAAACTTCCCTAGGTCGTCCCTTAGCTCTTAAGAACGAAGTTTTGCAAAAAATAATATTTTTAGGGTTTTTTCCCGGTTTAAGTCGCGACTATCCCACTACAGCGGGCTCCATCCCGCCACAGCGGCCCCGCCCTGGCAGAATTAACCCCGCCCTGGCGGCTTGCACCGAGACAGAAACTCAGAATTTGAGTTCCAAGCTTCCATTTCGCAACACACCTTCAAACCTTGACGTTCTAAAACTACCCTTCCACGCCAAGATCAGTTTCAGGAGTTCTACTCGCCCGAATTTGATTCCGTAAAGCTGTACAGGCTCCTTAACATTTTGGCTATCCACTCGCGTGATCAAACTCTTAATTAAATTCCCCATCCATTATCAGATTTTCCTAGACCTCACCTGACTCAGATTTCGTCCAAGTCTGGCCTAGACTAGAAATTTCCAAGTTACTACTCAGAAGTTTTCTGGCCCAAATTCCTTCCCCATTGGCTTTCCCATAACGACGGAAACATGTCGTTACAATAGATAACAATTTACCCATCACTAGTCCCTGAGGGATAAACTAGGAGAACTGGCTAAGGCAAGAGTAGAGTAGTACCTGAATCGTCGAATAACTGGGGATACTTGTCTCGCATGTCCTTCTTGGTTTCCCAAGTAGCTTTCTCAACCGGACGAGGCTTCCATTGAACTTTCACAGACTTTATCTCCTTGGTCCTCAACTTCTGGACATCGCGATCAAGAATTGCAACCGGTTCCTCCTTAATGGACACATGGAACACTGGATGGACTCCAGATAGGCTAGGCGGTAAAGCCAACCTATAAGCCACTGGCCCTACACAGTCAAGTATCTCAAATGGCCCGATGTATCGAGGACTAAGCTTGCCCTTCTTGCCGAATCTCATCACCCCCTTTATGGGTGACACTTTTAGAAGAACTTGCTCACCAGCGTGAAATGTCATGTCCCTTACCTTACGGTCTGCATACTTTTTCTGTCGACTCTGGGCTGTTAGTAGCTTAGCTTTGATGTTTCTCACCTTATCCTGAGCCTCTTTCACCAAATCAACCCCTAAAGGTTTCACATCTCCAGCCTCAAACCACCCTATGGGTGATCTACATCCCCTCCCATAAAGGGCCTCGAATGGTGTCATGTCAATGTTGGAGTGGTAACTGTTATTATAGGAGAACTGTTATTATAGGAGAACTCACACAAAGCTAGGAACTTATCCCAATGCCCTCCAAAGTCAATCACACATGCCCTCAACATATCCTCTAACACTTGAATAGTTCTCTCTGACTGCTCATCCGTCTATGGATGGAAGGCTGTGCTAAAAGTGAGTTGAGTGCCTAACTCCCCAAAACTTGGATGTGAACTACGTACCATGGTCCGAGATGATGGAAAGGGGCACCTCATGCAGCCTCACTATCTCCTTCACATACACTTTAGCCAACTGCTGCGCATTATAGTCTACTCTGACTGGAATGAAGTGGGCTGACTTAGTCACTCTGTCAACCACCACCCAAATGGAGTCAAACTTCCCCAAGGTCTTGGGGAAACCAACCACGAAATCCATAGCTATCCTTTCCCACTTCCATTCAGGGATTGACATTCACTGAAGTAAACCTGTAGGCCTTTGATGCTCATACTTTACCTGCTAACAGTTTTGGCACTTAGCCACAAACTCAACTATGTCTTTCTTCATGCCAAGCCACCAATAAAGTCGTTTCAAGTCTCGGTACATCTTTGTCACACTCGGATGAATGGAATACCGCGAACCATGCGATTCTGTCAATATCTTCTAAATCAAGTCATCCACTTGGGGAACACAAATTCTTCCCTTAAAATTGAGCACCCCACCCACATCAAGAGACACATTTTGTGCCTTGTCAGACACTGTCTTCTTTCTGAGCTCATTCAAACTCTCATCCTTAAACTGCTTGGCCTTGATCTCCTCAATGAATGTGGGCCTAACCTCAATGCTAGCTAACACCCCACCTTTATATGAGATGCCCAACTGCATGAACTTAGACTCTAAGGTTTGAATCTCCTTGGCCAAAAATCGCTTGGACACACCCAAGCAAGCTAGACTACCCATACTCACCGTCTTCCGGCTTAATGCGTCTACCACCACGTTAGCCTTACCCGGATGATACTGGATGGTAAAATCATAATCCTTGAGTAACTCCATCCACCTTCGCTGTCTCAAATTCAGGTCCTTCTGAGTGAATACATGCTCTAGACTACGATGGTTAGTAAACACCTCGCACTTGACACCATAAATGTAATTCCGCTAGATCTTGAGAGCAAACACTACTGCTGCCAACTGCAAGTCACGCGTCGGGTATTTTCTCTCATGCACTTTCAGCTTCCGCGATGCATAAGCTATGACATTCTTATCCTGCATCAGCACAACACCCAAACCCGAATGTGAAGTATCACAATAAACAATGAAATCTTTACCTTCCACCGGCAATGCCAGAATAGGTGCTGTGGTCAGAAGAGTCTTGAGCCTTTGAAAGCTCTCTTCACATTTGTCAGTCCACTCGAAAGGCACCTATTTTTAGGTCAGCCTTGTCAAATGCATGGCGATAGAAGCAAAATTTTTCACAAACCGTCGATAGTAGCTGGCGAGCCCCACGAAACTCCTAACTTCAGTCAAAGAGCTAGGCCGGACCCAGTTCTTGACTGCTTCGATCTTTTGGGGATCTACCATTACCCCTTCCCTTGAAACCACATGCCCCAAAAAGGCCACTGAAGTCAACCAGAACTCACACTTGGAAAATTTGGCGTACAACTTCTGTTTCCCAAGGACACCCAAAACAATACGAAGATGGTCGACATGCTCTTCCTTACTCTTCGAATAAACCAAAATGTCATCAATAAAGACGATAACAAAATAATCCAGGAATGGTTTGAACACACCATTCATCATACTCATGAAAGCTGTAGGCGCATTGGTCAACCCAAACGACATCACTAAAAACTCATAGTGCCCATAGCGGGTCCTGAATGCCGTTTTTGGTACATCCTCAGGCCTAATCTTTAACTGATGGTAACCTGACCTTAGGTCAATTTTAGAGAAAACTGATGCACCCTGCAACTGGTCAAAAAGATCATCTATCCGAGGCAACGAATAATTATTTCGAATGGTGACCCTATTCAACTGTCGATAGTCTATGCACATCCTCATACTACTATCCTTCTTCTTAACAAACAAGACATGAGCACCCCACATGGAAGCACTAGGACAGATGAAACCTTTATCAAGAAGCTCCTGGATTTGGGCCTTAAGCTCTCTCAAATCTTCCAAAGCCATGCGATAAGGAGGAATGTAGATGGGGCGAGTGCCCCGCTCCAAGTCGATGCAGAAATCTATATCCCTATCCGGAGGCATACTAGTCAAATCGGTAGGAAACACTTCCTTGAATTCAGACAATACAGGAATAGACTCAATAGAGGGAGACTCGGCATCAACATTCCGAATATGAGCCAAATATGCCAAACACCCCTGCCCACCAGTTTCCTAGCCCAAAAGAAAGATATGACCTTAGCTGGCTTAGGCTTGTACACCCTTTCCCACTCTAACTTTTCCCTACCCGGGATATCTAGAGTCACAGACTTAGTATTACAATTAAGCACATCATAATAGGGGGACAACCAAGTCATGCCTAGGATTATATCAAAGTTGATCATATCCAGAATAACCAAATCAGCCCAAGTCTGAAAATCCATAAACAGGACAGGACAAGCACGATATACATGAGTGACTATGACAGACTCTCCAACTGGGGTAAAAACATGGATAGGGGCATCAAGCACATCACAAACCGCATCAAATCCCAAGGCAAACTGAACTGACACATATGAATAAGTAGAACCCGGATCAAACAAAACAGTAGCCATCCGGTCATAGATAAGAATAGTATATGTGATCACTGCATCATAAGCCTCAGTCTCGGTCTTGCCCGGAAAGGCATAAAACTGAGCCCTGTCATCTTGACGGGCAACCTCCTTGCCTGGCTACACTGATCCTCTACCTGCATTACCATTTCCCTGGCCTCCGCGGCCCCGGTGATTCCTTCCTCGCCCACCTTGTGGACATCTTCTGCCATTACTACCGCTTCCCGCTGGTACTACTGCTCTGGTCTGATGCTGCACGGGGTCAGACATGCACTGATGGGGACAATCTCTCCTCATATGTCCAAGTTCTCCATAATTGTAACAACTGCGGTCAAAAGATGGCCTGCTGCCAGATGAAGGTGCGACTCCCTGACTATCCTGAATATGATTCCGCTATGGAGTTCCTGAGTAACCACCTGTAGAAGCGGGCATGGCTGACTGAATTGGCCAGGCTGCAAATGCCGGCCTACCTGAACCTCTGGAGTAGGAACCATGAAAGTTACCTGTGTTCTTGGGCTTCTTAGCCAAAGCCTTGGCTTGCCCATCATGTCGAACTCCTTCCACTTTCTTCACAAAGTTTGTCACCTCATTAAAACGTTTACCTGCAGAGGTCATATGAACAAACAATACCCGTAATTCGGGGTTTAATCCCTTGATGAATAGACGAATCCTCTCCTCCTCTGTAGTCACCAACTGTGTAGCATATCTAGACAAGGCATGAAACTTAGCCTCATAAGTAGCTACAGTCATACCACCCTGCTCCAAGGCCATGAACTCATCCTTCTTGCGATCTCTCAAAGTCCAGGGCACATACTTCTCCAGAAACAAAGCATTGAACTGCGTTTAAGTGAGTGGGGGCAAGACTGGTGATTTGTATTCCATATAGGCTCTCCACCGCTGCTTAGCATCACCCTGAAGCTGGAAGGTCACAAACTCTACTCCATGCTGGTGTACAATGCCTAACTTGTGAAGCCTCTCATAGCAATCTAGAATGAACTCATAGGCATCCTCACTCTCAGAACCATGGAACACAGATGACTTCATCTTCAGAAACTTAGTTAACATCTCATGCTCAGTACCAGTCATCACAGGACCCAATATGAGACGAAAGAAGGCATCAGTGCCTAATGCTTCATCCACCTTAGGAATAGTAGCATCAATGGGGTGGTTAACTGGAGGTTGATCCGCTTGCACTGTGGGAAGGACTCTAGAGTTGACCAACCCCTACAGAAATGTCATGATCTACTGAGCTAACACTGGGTCTAAGGGAGGAAGACCTGTAGTCTCAGCCTGTTCATCCTCCTCTGGTCCAATATCCTCCTCGTCTTCGATCTCCACATTCTCTTCCACCTCTTCTTGGGGTGAAGGAGGGGCCTCTTCCCTGGGAACATTCTCAACTGGGCTCCACCCCTGGCGGGTGCCACCCTTCCTCTGCCTCTGCCCCTTCCTCTTCCTCTACCCTGCCTTGACCGCGACCTCTTACTGCGGGCTCCTCTGCTGGCTCATTGATGGGAGCTACGGGCCTGACGCCATTATTTCACGTGTTAACCATCAGCGGGTAGAAGAGGGAAGGAGATTAGATACCAATTGGATCACCAGATACCTATTGGAATCAAGTCATAGCATGAAAAGGAGAAGAAACAGAGAGATTTCCTAAAGTCCAGTAGCCTCTCGAATAAAAGTACAGATGTCTCCGTACTGTTCCGTAAGACTCTACTAGACTCGTTTTGGCACAATGAGATCAACGAACCTAGGGCTCTGATACCAACTTTGTCATGACCCTGACCGCCGTGATTGGTACGCACACTAACCCTCCGGTGGGAGACTCACTACTACAACCCGACTAAGCAACTTAAAGAAGCTAAACCATTTAAAGATACAAAAGCAGGTTTAAATAGTTAACTAACTACTGAGTTCCAATAAACTCAGGAGATATAATAAAACAACCAAGCATAAGTTCGTGGAAATTCAACCGCTAGACCTGAAAGTCATTGTACCAAAACTCTACTAATCAATAAGTCTAAGAAAAGGGGGGTCCAACCCCGAAAACTAAACATGAGTAAAATTTCTGAACATCTAGTTTGAGTCCGAAAAGAATGGATGAAAACTAATGATGGATCCATGGCGGCCTGGAAGTAGAGCTGCGTATCGGTCGGTTCGGTTCGGTTTTGAAGTTTATCGGTTTGAATTATTGGTTATCGGTTTGAAGAGATGCTAAACCGTTATAGAATCATTAAAATTTTGGCTTATCGGTTATTGGTTTATCGGTTATTGATCGTTATTGATTCGGTTATCGGTTTAACCGTTAAGATTTGACACAAAAAAAACACATTAAAAATCACTTAGAAACAAGGTGACAAACCAAATGAAACATGTACATGAGTTCACAAGTTACATCTTTGCTCAAAAGCAAAGACTTTTACATTGTTGAATAACCAAGAGTTTCAGAAAACCACAAATAAAAGTAGGAAACCAAACTCTAAGTCAAGGAATTTATATACAAAATGGTATAAATATAATTATTTAATTTACTATCGGGTTATCGGTTAACCCGTTAAGAAAAAACCTCAAACCGTTAAGAACCGATAACGCGATAACAAAAAAAAATCAAAACCGTTATCAAAACCACTAAACCAATAACCCATTACTAATAAACTAATAACTTTTTTTTGGTTCGGGTTATCGGTTTCGATTCGGTTTTAAACAACCCTACCTGAAAGAACTGGCTCACCCTCGAATTCGGTCTCGGTCAATGGTCTCCTAGCTGAGGTCTATCAGTAGCTTCCTGAAGATGCCCTGTACTCAACACAGAAAGAGCAAGTGCAGTATCAGTACACGAAACCATGGTGTATTGGTAGGATCACGCGGCTACTCCAGTCAGCGAAATATAACCAAGTAATTACTACATAGTAAACACACATATACATGATGCATAATTCAATTATCATTTTAGGAGAAATATACAATTCCCCAATATCAATGACAGGTAGATATGAATGTAATAATCACAAGTGGTCCTCTCATGAAACCCACACCCAAACTGTTAGTGTGTCGGAACGTGACACCCGATCCAATATATGTGTGTCAGAATGTGAAACCCGGTCCAATACATGTATCGGAATGTGACACATGGTCTAATATATATGTCGGAACGTGAGTCCCGGTCCAGTCATCACAACCACAGTCACAATCACACCCATAATGAACAATGTACATAGTCACACAGTCAAGTAACAAGTTCATGACGTGTAATAGTTTATACATAATCATTTCATTAGGTTCGATTCATGTTCCCCTAATCACATACATGCATGCATACAATGGAGAAATTAAGATACATAAATAACACTACGGGAAGTTGAACCATCCCTACCTCGAAACCAAGCCTGAACACTCCTAAGATACTTGAGCCTTCCCTTTCCGGAGTCTTTCAACTTGTTCTTGGTCTAAAACAAGTAATTAATGCAAAGATCAATAAACAAGGCCTAATTTATCCGGATTATAACAAAATATCAACCCAAGGCCAAACCCATTATCCTAATGATCAACTAGGGCTTTTTCCACCATTAACTTCAGGCCAAAACCCTCCCCTATTGATAATTAACAAGGATTCTAAGTTTTAAGAATAAAAATATGGATTAGAGGAGTGATTATCTTACCTTTGGCGCGAGAATTCGTGGAAACTAGATGAGAAACTACCGTAGGTCGTCCCTTAGCTCTGAAGAACGAAGTTTTGCAGAAAATAACGTTTTTGGGGTGTAACACCCCAGATTCGAGATAGAGGGCATAACATGTTAGAAACTCAAGGTACCACTTTTCACGGACCAACCACGGCTCGTGGGTGAGTCCACGCCCCGTAGGTGGCCCTGTAGATGGACCCCCAAGAAAATTGCCTAAGGCTGTAACCACGGCTAGGACCACGCCCCGTGGATAGGTCCACGACTCGTGGTTAGGGGTCAGTGGATCCCAACCCCTTTTGCCAACTCTCTGAACCCAAACCACGGTTGACCAGGATGGACCGTGGATCCATCCACGGCCCGTCAGCGTGGTCTCATGGTTGGGACTATTTGGGCAGTTGAGTTTAGCGGCATAATGGTCTCTTTCGATTTTAATTAAAATTAAGTGGTGTCATTTTATCCTAGCCTAGACCACCTATATAAGTACTTTAGATCCCTAAATTCATTCATTCTAAGTCATTATTTCAAGACCCCAAAAGAGACCCAATTCTCTCCCAAATATTCTCTCTCTAGAAAGAAGAAGAAGAGAAAGAAGAGGGTTCAAGCTAGATCAAGTCAAGCCTCTAATCTCCAAGATTTTGTTGGCTTTATGATAAAGGTATGATAGCTCTTCATCCATGGACTTCTTTCATCAATGGAGTCCCCTAGAATTCCTCCAATTTGATGAAGAATTCCCCAATTCAAGTTAGGGTTTCTTACAATGTTGTGGGTTATGATGAATGTCGATCCAATTGAGTGGATAATGATTGTTTATGATTGAATTAGTAGTAAATCATGTTTTTAAGATGAAATTACATGTTTCCATGCCTAACCCATATCTAGAAATATGAAATTGAAGTAATTGGGTTTTGTGCCTTGAAAGGGGAAATTGAGGATTTAGGGATAATCTTCTAGGATTGATGATATGTATAGTAGATTGCTTGAGAGTAAAACATATAGACATGAATTGAATTAGATTAAAGTATACATGATGGATCATGATTAGTATTGTTTGAGATTAAGCCTATATGATGATATATGATTAGAATTGCTTAAGAATGAAGCATGTGATTAGAATGTCTTGAGATCTAGGCATATGTGATGATTGTAAGAATTATTGCTTTGAGATTAAGGCTTGTAGTTATGAATGTTGATTACTAAGGCTTTGAGATTAAAGCTAGTATGATGAATTATGAATGTTAAGGCTTTGAGAGTGAAGCTCATATGATAATGGTAGGCTATTAGATAGAATTATTGTGGAAGGACTTTACCCACATAATCTACTTTATGAATGTTTGAATCTATGAATGCATAAATGTGAAAGGTTTTCTCACATTGAATGATTTTAGGTTGAAAGGTTTGCTCACCTAAAATGAATCAAAGCATGTTTAATTATGATATCTTGAGGTTGTGATATGAGATCCCTTCATGAATAACTTGACTTGGTAAGACAAGACCATTCATGTTAGCTTGTGTAGTAGATCTCATGGATAGCTTTGGATTGAGAAATCGTACCCTTCCTAAGGTTAGCTTGAACTAGCATAATAGAATGCTTGCATGATAGCATGACTTGGTAAGGCCAAACCATTTCATTGGTAGCTTGGATTGAGCAATAGTACCCTTCCTTGAGTAGCTTGAACTTGCATGAGAGTGTGCTTTCTATGATAGTTTGGTCTAGCATAATAAGGTTCTTTTCCTTGATAGCCTTGAATTGGTAAATCGTAACCATTTATGAGTAATGTTTGTATTGGACTAGTAAAGAAGTACTTTTCCATGAATAGTAGCAAGAGCTAAAGAGGGACTAGTCCCTAATCAAAGTAGCATGTTTATGATAAATCAAGGTTACTTCAAGGAAGTATCGTAAGTATGTTTTAATATGAGATCTACTTGTATGATGTATGCTTAGCTTGGATTGTTGCTAGAGTTGCCTTCCTTGATATGTATGACTAAAGGTGGATGACCCAAGTCCTAGCCAAGGTTAAGTTGAGGTTACTTGAGAAGTGTTCCTCTTACCTTATGATGATTTATATGCATTGATTATGCCTATGACTATGTTGTTATCTCTTATGCTTATAGCTTATGTCTTATGTTGACTAATGTTTATGTTATTCCTATGTTGATGATATTATGCTAGCTATTATATTTAGTACATTTTGTACTAATGCATACTCTTTCCTACATTCTTACCAAATGTAGGGTCCGGCGATATTGACTTCTATCCCCGTGGCTAGGATCTTAGTAGAAGCAATGATTGAAGCTTTGGTAAGTCCTCATAGTATCCGAGGAAATAGTCACCATGTTCTTATGTCTTTCATTTTATGTTTAGACTATTGTATGGGTTGCGTCCCAAGATTTTATTCATGATGCCTAGATGGTTTGAGACAAAGTGTAATAGACTTCCGCTCATTTTATAAAAGACTTTGATTGTATGAAAAATGTTTTAAATTTCCGCACCATTTTCTATTATCTTATGTTGTGAAAGCTAAGTGGCTTGTATGGGGTCCTTCGGGGTCTTGTACGCCATGTTACGTCTAGGGGGTACCCCTGGATCGTGACATGGGGTTTTTCCCTGGTTTAAGTCGCGATTGTCCCGCCACAGCGGCCCCGCCCTGGCGGAATTAACCCCGCCCCGACAGCTTGCACGGAGACAGAAACTCAGAATTTGAGTTACAAGATCCCATTTCGCAACACACCTTCAAACCTTGACGTTCTAAAACTACCCTTCCACGCCAAGATCAGTTTTGGGAGTTCTACTCGCCCGAATTTGATTCCGTAAAGCCGTACAGGCTCCTTAACGTCTTGGCTATCCACTCACGTGATCGAACTCTTAATTAAATTTCTTATTAATTACCGGAATGCCCTAGACCTAACCTGACTCAGATTTCATCCAAGTCTGGCATAGGCTAGAAATTTTCAAGTTACTACTCAAAAGTTTTTTGGCCCAAATTCCTTCCCCATAACGACGGGAATAGGTCGTTACACATAATCATGTAATTTTGTATCTCAATCTTCATATTTTTTGAAATATATTATTACAGTTTAATTTACATAATACCTTTTGATAATTCCTCAATTAAGAGATTCATAATTTGGATAAAATTCAATAGTATGTAACTTGATGCCGTTAAATATACACATAACCTAAATCCAATAATATGTAACTTGACGAGTACATTTTATGACCTAACTACTATCATATTGAACATAGTTTGCTTACGAAATCACCCATTTGAGTAGTCTCCAAGAAATGAGGAGGAAGCAAAACTATCTATGAAACTATTGAGTATCTGTATAAGGACATCAACTTCACCTATTTTTCTAAGATCTCACACTAAATATTCTATTTTTATAAATTGCATTTTATACTAACTTTTTCTGACGAAGCATTCTAATAGTTCAAGTTTGAGTGAACAATCAGAATATTTAGTAACGTAAGATATTTATCATTTTATTTAGTTAACATAATACCCTTTGATGACTCCTCCTCTAGTAAGAGACTCATAATTTGGATTGTACTCATGAGCAACCCACTCTTCCTCCTTGGGACTATAGCGATATGTAAAGTTCTCATCAAACTTCCATTCACAAGGGCCCGAATGGCTGACACACTCGTAATGGGAATTAAACGCCACGAATGTTCCCATGTTTGTGGAGCAATTGAACATTGTTGAAGTGGAAAACAATTTTCTAATTTTGACGGTGATGTTGAAGCTTCCCATGGTATTTAGGTGCTTAACATCACCATCATCATCGAAGGAGAAGCAACGGACACTAAGGTAATTTGTATGGTTGTTGGTTATGACAACAACTTTTTTGTCTGGTAATCCTGCTGCAACATTTGAGACATTTATATTGATCATGAACAAGAACAATATTGTTGTCGAGGTGATAGTAGCAACATTTTTAGCTTCTTGCATGGTTATATGTTCCTTTCCTTTACCCGTTTTCCTCCTGAAATACCAAAATATTTAAAAAGGTTAGAAGAAATTAAAGAATCATGAATGAGTATTCATATATTCTATTAGCATAAAGGTTGTTGAAATATTTTTTTGTAAGGTAAGAATGTTATCACTGAGAGTAGCCTAAATTTTTTGTAAAAATAATAAATAAGCGTTCGACTTTGCCTAATATCACAAAATCACCATCGAATAACTTTTTTTTCCCCCAAAAACTCATTTAACTTTGTTAAGTGTTATGTAAAATATCTCTTTTGTTTCCTTCTTATATCTTTTTGTTATGTTTAGATAAAATTGATTAAGAGATAGTTTATTGACTATTCTGATATTTAGGTAAAATTAAGTGACTTTTTTTTATTGCAAAAAAAAAAAAACAAAGAAAGGATAAAAGACATATTGTTTTTCATAAAAAAATAATATGATGGGATTCATTTGTTTTGTGATATCAAATTAATATTGTGCATGTCATTATCGTGCCTAAGAAATTAAAAAAAAAAGTCTTTGATTTCCAATGGACAATAAGAATAAGATATAATTGTAAATGTTTATTCAAGAATGATCATGTAGATGTTTAGGGAGGGGTTTAATGTTGCTTTACATAATCAATTCCTCATATTGAAGAAGGTAATTAAAATCTATTTCTAGTAAAGATTTAAACATGATAGCGATCAACTTTATTCAGACACATTAATTAAAGAGTTAGTTTATCAGATAATCTTTTTGGTTAAAAAAAGTTGACAAACTAACAAAGTCTCATTGAAAGAAAAAAAGTACCTTATATTTATTGACCGTAAATGGAGGGAGTTCTAGTTATAAATTAATTCCTTCAAAGTTTTTTTCTTCTTGTTTAGTTTCTTGAAATGAAGGTTTTAATGATGTTTTTCTATGAAATGAGTTTTGAAAAGAAATCTTAAAAATTGAGAGAGAAAGAGAGATTTTTTCAATCAAGAATTAACAAAAAATTCTTGATTTGTTCTTATTCTCGGTTTGATGAATTATTAAACCTTTCTTGTTATATAGTTATTTATAAATTAAACAAGTGGGATAGAGTTTTTGAAGATCTGAAATCTTTTTTACTATATTTAAGTTTTTACTATTTTTGAACCTTCCAATGAATAAATGAATATCTCAATTTCGATAAAAAATGATAAAAATAGTCTGTTATATTTGAGGAAAGGTTCAAAATGGTCCCTTAAGAATGCAATAAGCATTTAAGCACAAATACGGACAAAGTTTTATTAAATTCTAAATATACAACACAACATATTGCAGCAAAAACTAATAGCGAAAAAGAAAAACAAAAATTACACGTAAAAAATTATACTATAAATAGAAAAAAAAGTAGAAACTATAAAAATTGCACCTGTCAATGTGAATTTTGGATAATTTAATTCTTTCCTAGTTTTTGTTTAATCTAATAGATAACGTTTGGTAAATATTTGATAAAGTCTAAAAATGTTATTTTTTGATAACTTAAACAACTAAAATTGTTAAGTGAATACTTAAACTATTTTGAACTTATCCTCAAACCAACGAGACTATTTTTGTCATTTTCTACAATTTTGAAACTAATTGTAATTCCTTTTATTTTTTTAATTACAATATCAAATATAATGCCATGGTCTTTTAAAAAAAACATGCCCTAATCTTTAGAGATTTAGAAGAGTATTAGCCATCCAACTTTAGGGAAATAGATAAATCTAACAATTTATTACCAAACAATAAAAAAGAGATATCATTGACTTGAACAACTTATTGGGATTGAAATATTCAAGTGTTATGTAGAAACTTACAATTTTTTTTTGAATAACGATAAATTAGGCAACAAAGAAAAATATTGTAACACCCCGCAAAAAAAATTCTAAGCTAAAATCCGAACAATTCTTTATTTACATGTAGAATAGTATCGGGTGATTCTTAAATTGCTCATATGTGTAAAGGTCATTTCTTTTGTGTTTGAATGGATTTGGATATGACTTAAGGTCACTAGAATCCCCTACCACAAAGTTAAGTTGAAAGCTTCTTTACCGATTAACTTTTGATATAAAATTCTACTTAGGTCAACTTCAAACGATCATATCTCCCATCACATGATGAATTAGGTGGTCCATGACCTATAAAATTGAAGGTATTTGCGTCATCTTTCCAACGCCACAAAGTTTGCCTTATTTCAAGTTCATAGTAAAATGTTCTGACCACTTTACCAGAGACTGTCATATAAGAGTTTTAGCCACTTTACCAAAGACTGCCATATCAGAGTTTTCTGAGTCTGTGAACGACGGATCCAACCTACGGGCTGTAGGTTGAATGACGACCCGTCCTGTCAAGTCGTCTGAAAAGTATTGGGAGTCAAATTTTGGGATCCAATTCCTACTGACCCATTCTACGGGCCGTAAAAACTACTTTGGACCGTCGTTTGGACAAGTAAATGGACTTTTGAGCCTTAAAAATTTAATATAAATTTCACGGATGGGATCTACGGTCCGTGGAACAAACCACGAATCGTACATGGACCCGTAGAAGTTTTTCCGTCGATTTTAAGAAGGGTAGTTTAGTCTTTTTCCATCCCTTCTAAGCCTAAACCTCGATCCCTTTTCGCACAGTTAGGGGTCTAAACAGTGTTAAAATATTTTTTTACGTTCTTTAACACTTCAAAGACTTAGAGCAAGGATTTAAGAGGAGAAAAAACTAGGGTTTTCAAGCGTTCTTCGAATTTCATCGATTGCTCGAAGAACTTTATTTTTTTCCAGGTATGTAAGGATATCATAGTGTTGGACTTGTTCGTCCTCACGCCCTACATCTATTTTTAAATCAGTAAACGAGTAATCTAGGATTCCATCCTTAGAATTGAGTATTCTTGAGATGAGTTGATGTTGAGTTCTGAGTTCTTGATTTCCTGAATCTTTTTGAAATTCTATTCCTAATTATTGAATTGCTATATGTCATGCATTAAGATTCTTGAGTTGATTAGTTCTTGTCTATATTTCAGCATGAACTCAATGAATTGAGTATTCTTGAGATGAGTAGTATCGTTGAGTTCTGAGTTCTTGATTTCTCAGTATTGAGTTTTCTATATTGTTATTGAGATCCTTGAGTTGATTCGTTGATGTCTATATTCCAGCATGAACCCTATTTTTAGTTATAAATTTTGAGAATCTTTTAAATCCAACATTTGTGTTTTAAACTGAATTTTTGAGGAAGTAAGGAGGAGTTTGAGAAAGAGTATAAGGGAACTAAGTATTTCCCAAATGTTTCATTTTTACATAAAGAAAAAGTGTGTTATTTTGAGAAAAGAGAAACTTTGATTTCTAAACGAGTTTATGAGTTCAGAGATATTTCAGAGCAGTTACCTCTTTTAAGAGGATAGCTTGTGCAATTATCTCAAACCAGAGAAAAAGTATGGTTTGTACATTTGAGAATGAGTATATATATATATTATTGGGTATAGTATTGAGCACCGATATGAGAATGAGTTCAGATAACTCAAAATCCTCATAAACCATGTCTTGCCAACATGGGTACAAGATCATACTTTTTAGATCAATCCTTATTGCTTAGTGGATCCACTTAGTTGAGAGGTGCTATACCCCAACACGGTATAGGACAGTTCTGGCAGCGTGGGTGAGATGGTGTATCATCACGTAGCTCATTGTGATGGTTGTCGGTTAGAGAATCTCCCAAATAGAGTTAAAAGTGTATATTTATTATATCACTTAATATGTTGAGTTCAGAGATGAGTAAGTATTTTTGTAAAGTTTTAATGATTTCACTTCTTTATTTATTTACATTCAATTGAGTATATATCTATATTTACTGCATTCCTTTCATTTAGTTATTTGTTATTCAACTATATTACATACTCGTACATTCAATGTACTGATGTCATTCGACCTGCATCTTTTAATGATGCAGATACATGCTCTTAGGATCCTCAACAAGATCACTTCATCTGCTCGTCAGCTTTTGAGTAAGACCTCCCTTCTTCTGGAGGACTCCATTTTTATGAGTTGTTAGTAGTTCCCTTGAGGAGTCATGGGTCTTGTCCCGAAACTCATATTTGTATAGTAGAGGCTTCATAGATAGACAGTTTTGGAGAGTCTTTCAGTTTCAGTTGTTTTATTTAAAACTTATGTTTGATACTCAGTATATTCAGAGAGCTTTGAGATGTATTACACTGTTTATTTAGCATTTCTTTTAATTTGATGCTTGTGTATGCATGAAATAGTCTTCCGCTTGTAGTCAGCCAGGATGAGGGTCTGCTTAGGGGTCAACAATGGTTCTCGAGTGCCAGCCACGTCCAAGGTGTAGGCTCGGGGAATGACAAATATATTAAAAGATATTTAATAAATTAAAATGATTTGATCAAACAAACTACATATGAACAATTCAATATTAAAAAGTGAGTACAAAAAAATCAACATAAATTTTTTTTCCCTAAATAAAATTCTCCAACCCTAAAAGATCACTACATTATAGATGTTGTCGTGAACTAAAGAAGATTATGGCTCCTCAATTTATAGAGGTAAAAAACGAACACAATGTGCCAGTGAGTCTCAAATGGAGGATAAAAGCATATTATAGGCATACGAGAACACTATTTTTTAATTTTGTACGTTTAAATAGGATCACATGACCCATACTTACTTAAGTGAAAGTTTTTTTGTTTTTGCTTTCGATCGCCAAAAAGTTCCTAGTCACGTACTTATGATTGTCATTTTATATCTGAATCTTCATTGTTTGAAATATGTTATTACAATTTAGTTTACATAATTCTATTTGATGAGTCCTCTAGTATGAGATTCATTATTTGGATTAAATTCAATAAAATGTATCTTGATGCCATCAAATATACACATAACCTAAATCCATTAATATTTAACTTGATGAGTACATGTTGTGATACAACTATTATTATACCCAACATACCTCGCTTACCAAATTGCAATTTGACTAGTCTTTAAGAAATGAGGAAGAAACAAAACTATCTACGAAGCTTTTGAGTATTTGTGTAAGGACCTCCACTTCACATATTTTTCTAAGATCTCATACTAAATATTCTTTCTAAATTACATTTTATACTACCATTTTCTGTCAAAACATTCTGATAGTCCTACCAAGTTGGAGTCAACTATCTGGATCTTCAGTAACAATAGATATTTATAATTCCGTTTAGTTAATATAATACACTTTGATGACTCCTCCTCTAGTAAGAGACTCATAATTTGGATTGTACTCATGAGCAACCCACTTTTCCTCCTTGGGACTATAGAGATACATGAAGTTCTCATAAAACCTCCATTCACAAGGCCCCAAATGGGTAACACACTCATAGTGGGAATTAAACGCCACAAATATTTCAATGTTTGTGGAGCAATTGAACATTGTTGAAGTGGGGATGAATTTTCTGATTTTGACGGTGATGTTGAAGCTGCCCATGGTATTTAGGCGCTTAACATCACCATCATCATCGAAGGAGAAGCAACGGACACTAAGGTAATTTGTATGATTGTTGGTTATGACAACAATCTTTTCGTCCGGTAATCCTGCTGCAATATTTGAGGCATTTATATTAATCATGAAAAAGAACAATATTGTTGTCGAGTTGAGAGTTGCAACAATTTTAGCTTCTTCGATGGTTATATGTAAAATTTCTCTTTTATTTCCTTCTTATATCTTCTTGTTATGTTTAGATAAAGTTGAGTAAGAGATTGTTTATTGACTATCATGTTACTTAGGTAAAGTTGAGTGATTTTTTTCATTATAAAAACTAATTTTGTGATTTTTCTTGAGGTTTTTGTATTTCATTAAACATCCATCTTCAGGTAGTTTATCATATATCATCATATCATATCATATCATATCATCATATATCATATATCATATATTATATAATGGGGAAAGTTGTGCATTATAACAAACTATTAATTTAAAATAAATATTATAGCTACAGTTTCATTTATTTCTAATTCGTAGCAAACACTTTGCCA
Source organism: Solanum etuberosum (assembly GCA_029582245.1). Lineage (NCBI taxonomy): Eukaryota > Viridiplantae > Streptophyta > Magnoliopsida > Solanales > Solanaceae > Solanum > Solanum etuberosum. The sequence continues at coordinate 56,158 of JAJONR010001658.1, forward strand.
TTCAGAGAATCTCGCTCGCCACTTTGGAATCTCGCTCGCCTCTCTCACTTTATACAAATACAAATATATAAATTGTGTTTGTGTTTGTATAAATCGAGAGAGAACTGTATATACAAATACAAATACATATCTTTTTGTCCTATACACTTATAATTATACAAATACAGATCTTCCCCTACCCAGTTCTCTTTTGTCTTTCTCGCTTTATACAAATTACAATGTATAATTTGTGTTGTATAAAGCACGCACGTGCGAGAGAGAGAGAGCGAGAGCGAGAGAGATATATATATTTGATACACAAATGTTTTAATTCGATTAAATTGTATACAAATTCAAATTTTATGCAGATATACAAAAAAAAATCATTGATACATATACATAGTAGTTACATATATATAATTATCTAACCAATATAACTATACAATCGCTGCACTTTTATACAAACGAGATGCCTGCCTGCGATTTCTACAAATCAGATGCTCCATAGCAAACATAGTTTGCTATGGAGCGCAAATAGCAAAACTGTAGCTATAGAGCGCTAATATGATTTTAATGTTTGCTATTCCTACAATTTTCTCATTATATTATAAGTGGGTAGCCCCTTAGATTAAAGTTGGATTACCGATTCACCCTTCACTTGAACATTATTTGAATATATATAACATTATATGAAAAAAGCATAATATTTTAATTACCTGAAAAATAAATTAACATTTCAATTACAATATATATGATAATTGAAAAGACAACAGTCTGAAACTTACATTTCAATCACCATGAATAGGGTAAGCGAAAAACCAATTGAAAGTAGTAAATCTTTTTGAAAGTAATAGTATTTTTAAACGTCCAAGTGAATAATGACTTTCTTCAAATTGTTTCGGTAAATAAATAAACTATGTTTCATCTTTAAGTAAATCATTTCATCTTCATAGAAATTTCAAAATGTATGGAAGATAGGAACACCATTTTAGTTAATCCTACGTATTAAGAAACTGAAGACTCATGGAGAATCCTGAAGAACAGATGACGCGTGGTGCTTGCAGCGATTCATCGAGAGCGACAACGGTGTGGAATTGATCTTGTGTTCCTAGAAATCTAATAGTCCTCCTGCGTCCCCTACCCTTCAATTTTCTTTTGTTTGTGCTCGATTATTTTGAAATCAATCATTGAATTTTATGTAGTACTTAATTCGTAAAATATCACCATGCAAGTGGTGTCTCTTAGCCACATGAAAAAAACAAAATATTATAAATGTGGTTGTTCTATAGTAGGTCGATCCTTATATTTCTTTGGGGAAACTAAGAAAATACCTCATAAGAGCAAAATAATTACAAATATATACCCCTTTACATTCATACCCCAATAAATAATTACACTATATACCCCCAACTAATTTCACTTAATTGATACTAAATCAGTATCATATACTGTATTGATATCATTAAAGTTGATAATTTTGCTTAACTGTACTAAATCTATATCATATACTGTATTGGTATCATTAAGGCTGATAATTTCTCTTAATTGATACTAAATCAGTATATATATACTACATTGGTATCATTTAGGTTTCTTGTTCAGAAATTACTCATTAATCAATGATACTATAAGACTATATTAATGATACTATAAGAGTATATATACTCTTATAGTATCATTGATTAATGAGTAATTTATGAATAAGAAACCTTAATGATACCACAAAAATATACATATTCTCTTATAGTATCATTCATTAATGAGTAATTTCTGAACAAGAAACCTTAATGATACCACAACAATATATGTATACTCTTATAGTATCATTGACTAATGAGTAATTTCTGAACAAGAAACCTTAATGATACCAATACAGTATATATATACTGATCTAGTATCAAATTAAGCAAAATTATTAGCCTTAATGATACTAATACAGTATATATATACTGATCTAGTATCAAGTTAAGCGAAAATTATCAGCCTTAATAATACCAATACAATATACGATACTGATTTAGTATCAGTTAAGCAAAAATTATCAGTCTTAATAATACCAATACAATATATGATACTGATTTAGTATCAGTTGTAACACCTCGCTATTCTAAAGAACTAGAATGTCGTGGGTCTTGTCCCGACGTCCATCTCAGTTGTTAGAGGCTTCATAGACAGTTAGTTGATGTTAGTTCTTTAATCTTTCCTTTTCAGTTATGTTGAGACTTGAGTTGCCATTTTGGCCAGTTGAATGTTGATCTTTAAAACATTCTAAGTTATTTATTGAGACAGTTTAATTATGATTGTATTTCAATACTTTCTTTTATCATGAGTAAGTCTTTTGCTAAGTGTTAAGCCAGGCCAAGGGTTCGCTTGGGGCCAACAATGGTTCTCGAGTGCCAGTCCCGCCAAGGGTTTAGGCTCGGGGAGTGACAAACTTGGTATCATATCCCAGATTTCAAGAGTCCTAGGGAGTCTATGAAGCTGTGTCTGTAGAGTCCTAGTTATCGGTGTGAAGCGCGCCACATCTATAATTAGGAGGCTGCAACATTTTAGGAACTATCTCACTTCCTTCATACTCATTTCGTGCTATAGAGTGTACCTCTATAAAAGTCTCTTTCTTACTCGTGCTTGCGCGTGTCTTTCAGATCATGCCTCCACGAAGAGCTATCCGAGGTCGTCCCACTAGGAGGAATGTTGAACCACAGGATCAAGGGGTACCAAATGCACCAGAAGTGCAACCCCAAAGAGTGGTCACCAAAGCTGAGTTTCGTGAGGCCATCCGGATGTTGAGCCAAGTTGTGACCAACCAAGCTGGGCAACAAAGAGAGAATCGTCAGGAAGTGGCTGATACTTCGAGGGTCCGTGAGTTCCTAAGGATAAATCCTCCAAGCTTCACTGGTTCAAGAGTCACAGAGGATCCAGAAATATTTGTTGAAGAGCTTCAGAAGGTCATTGAGATTATGCATGTTGCTGATACTGAGAAGATGGAACTAGCTACATACCAAATGAAAGGTGTCGCTAGAATCTGGTTTGATCAGTGGAAAAAGAATAGAGCTGGGGGTGCACCACTTGTGAGTTGGGCTTTGTTTGAAGAGGCCTTCTTGGGGCGTTTCTTTCCCTGAGAACTGAGGGAAGCAAAGGTACGAGAGTTTCTCACCCTTAAGTAGGAGTCTATGAGTGTTCATGAATACAGTCTGAAGTTCACACAACTTTCCCGCTTTCCTCCGGAGATGGTTGCTGACATGGGGAGCAGTATGAGTTTATTCGTTGCTGGGTTGTCTCGTCTGTCAAGTAAGGAAGGAAAGGCAGCTATGATGATAGGGGATATGGACATAGCAAGGCTAATGATCCATGTGCAACAGGTTGAGGAGGACAAGCTGAGGGATAGAGAAGAGTTTAAGAATAAGAGGGCTAAGACATCAGGGAACGAGTCCGGCCAACAAAAGAGTAATGCGAACCGGTCTTCCTTCCAACAGAAACAAAAGGGACCTGCTCCATCATCTACTAGTGCACCTACACCAAGAAACATAGGTGAGTTCCAAAATCAGAATTCCTGGAATTTTAGAGCTAGACCTGCACATTCTCAAGGTAGTATGGCACAAGGGGGTACTAAGAATCCTGCATGTGCTAAGTGTGGTAGGATCCACTCAGGGGAGTGTCGTGAAGGCTCCATAAGTTGCTTCAAGTGTGGTCAGAACGGTCATTTTATGAGAGAGTGTCCTAAGAACAGACAGGGTAATGGGGGTAATAGAGCTAGTCTTCTTCAATTGCTCCACCAGATAGAGCTGCATCTAGAGGAGCTACTTCAGGGGTGGGCGGAGGAAAAAACCGTCTGTATGCTATTACTATTCGCCAAGAGTAAGAGGATTCACCAGATGTTGTCACTGGTATGATCCAAGTCTTTAACTTTGATGTTTATGCTTTCTAGATCCAGGAGCGAGTTTATCTTTTGTGACTCCTTATGTTACGATGAATTTTGATGTTCTTCCTAAGCAACTTCTTGAGCCTTTCAGTGTTTCTACACCTGTTGGTGAGTCTATTCTAGCTTAGAGAGTCTATCGTGATTGTATTATTTCCGTCAATCACAAGAGTACCATGGCTGACTTAGTTGAGTTAGATATGGTAGATTTTGATGTCATTCTAGGTATGGACTGGCTTCATGCCTGTTATGCATCAATAAATTGTAGAACTCGAGTAGTCAAGTTCCAGTCTCCAGTGAACCAGTTATAGAGTGGAAGAGTAGTTCAGCAGTGCCTAAGGTCATTTATTTCATACCTTAAGGCGAGGAAGTTAGTTTCCAAGGGGTGTGTCTATCAATTAGTCTGAGTTAATGACTCTAGTATTGAGATACCTCCTATTCAGTCAGTTCCAGTAGTAAGAGAGTTTCCAAAAGTCTTTCCAGATGATCTTCCCGGAGTCCCTCCTGAGAGAGAAATAGACTTCGGTATAGACATTCTTCATGATACTCATCCTATATCTATTCCACCAAAGGATGGCACCAAAAGAGTTGAAAGAGTTAAAAGAGCAGTTGAAAGATCTCCTAGAGAAAGGTTTTATTCGACCAAGTGTCTCACCTTAGGGAGCTCCGGTCTTATTTTTGAGAAAGAAGGATGGTTCTCTTAGAATGTGCATAGATTACCGTCAGTTGAACAATGTTACTATCAAGAATAAGTATCCTCTTCCGAGAATCGATGATATTTTCGATCAGCTTCAGGGTGCCACTTGTTTTTCTAAGATAGACATCAGATCTGGCTATCATCGGTTGAAAGTAAGGGAATGTGATATTCAAAGACAATATTCAGGACCTATTATGGTCATTATGAGTTTCTGGTCATGTCGTTTGGTTTAACTAATGCACCTGCAGCGTTCATGGACCTTATGAATATAGTATTCAAGCCTTATTTAGATATGTTTGTTATCATATTTATTGATGACATACTAATCTATTCGAGGAGTGAGGAAGATCATGCTAGTCATCTCTGAATAGTTCTCCAAACTCTAAAGGATAAGGAGTTATATGCTAAGTTCTCCAAGTGTGAGTTTTGGCTTGAGTCTGTGGCATTCTTAGGCCACATTGTTTTCGATGATGGAATTAGAGTTGATACTCAGAAAATAGAGGCAGTGCAAAATTGGCCTAGACCCACATCTCCAACTGATATTATGAGTTTCTTGGGGTTTGCTGGATATTATAGAAGGTTCGTCGAAGAGTTCTCATCTATTTAATCTCCTTTGATTAAGTTGACTCAGAAAACAGTTAAGTTTCAATGGTCCGAAGCTTGTGAGAAAAGCTTTCAGGAATTGAAAAAGAGGTTGACTACTGCCCCAGTATTGACTTTACCAGAGGATACGCAAGGCTTTGTTGTATATTGTGATGCGTCCAGAGTTTGTTTGGGTTGTGTGTTAATGCAGAATGGCAAGGTTATAGCTGATACCTCCAGACATCTTAAGGTTCACGAGAAGAATTACCCAACCCATGATCTAGAGTTGGCTGCTGTAGTATTCACTTTGAAAATATGGCGTCACTATCTGTATGGTGTTTATGTAGATGTGTTCACCGATCACAAGAGCCTTCAGTATGTTTTTAGTTAGAAAGAGCTTAATCTCAGACAGAGAAGGTGGTTAGAATTACTCAAGGATTATGACATGAGTATTCTTTATCACCCAGGTAAAGCTAATGTTGTTGATGATGCCTTGAGTAGATTGTCTATGGGTAGTACCGCCCATTTTGAGGAAGATAAGAAAGAGTTAGAAAAAGAGGTGCATAGACTTGCACAATTAGGAGTCCGACTAATGGATTCCACAGAAGGAGGAGTGGTGGTGATGAATGGGGCTGAATCATCATTAGTGTCTGAAGTAAAAGAGAAACAAGACCAAGATCCTATTTTGCTCGAATTAAAGACAAATGTTCATAAGCAAAAAGTAATGGCTTTTGAACAAGGAGGAGATGGTGTATTGAGGTATCAAGGTAGACTGGGTGTACCAAGAGTGGATGAACTCCAAGATAGGAATATGGAGGAAGCTCATAGCTCCAGATATTCTATCCATCCGGGTTCCACAAAGATGTATTGTTACTTGAGAGAAGTATATTGGTGGAATAGTATGAAGAAAGGTATTGCTGAGTTCGTTGCTAAATGCTTGAATTGTCAACAAGTTAAAGTAGAGCACCAAAGGCCCGGTGGTATGGCTCAGAATATAGAACTTCCGGAATGGAAGTGGGAGATGATCAATATGGACTTCGTTACTGGCTTGCCGCGGTCTCACAGGCAACATTATTCTATTTGGGTGATTGTTGATAGAATGACTAAATCAGCCCACTTTTTGCCGGTAAAGACTACCCATTCAGTAGAATATTATGCTAAGTTGTATATTCAAGAAGTAGTAAGACTTCATGGAGTTCCAGTGTCCATTATTTCATATAGAGGTGCACAATTTACTGCACAATTTTGGAAGTCATTCCAGAAAGGTTTGGGTTCAAAGGTGAATTTGAGTACTGCTTTTCATCCTCAGACTGATGGACAAGAAGAGCGCACCATTCAGACTTTAGAGGATATGTTGAGAGCTTGCGTGATTGATTTCAAGGGTAATTGGGATGATCACCTACCTCTCATAGAGTTTGCTTATAACAATAGTTACCACTCTAACATCCAAATGGCTCCGTATGAGGCTCTTTATGGGAGAAGATGCAGATCTCCTATTAGATGGTTTGATGTAGGTGATGCTAGGTTGATAGGACCAGACTTAGTTCATCAAGCTATGGATAAAGTGAAAGTTATTCAAGAGAGATTGAAACAGCGCAGAGTCGTCAGAAATCCTATACCGATGTTAGGAGAAGAGACTTAGAGTTTGAAGTAGATGATTAGGTATACTTGAAGATTTCACCCATGAAGGGTGTTATGAGATTCGGTAAGAAGGGGAAACTTAGTCCCCAGTATATTGGTCCGTACAGAATACCCAAGAGGATTGGTAATGTAGCTTATGAGTTAGAGCTACCCCAAGAGTTAGCAGCGGTTCATCCAGTGTTTCACATCTCTATGTTGAAAAAGTGTATGGGGGATCCTTCACTAATAATACCAACTGAAGACATTGGTATTAAGGATAGCTTGTCTTATAAGGAGATTCCTGTTCAGATTCTAGATCGCCAAATTCGCAAGTTGAGGACTAAAGAAGTAGCATCAATAAAAGTTCTGTGGAGAAATCAGTTTGTTGAGGAAGCCACTTGGGAAGCTGAGGAGGATATGAAGAAGAGATATCCACATCTCTTTGAGCCCAGAGAAATTCTAGATCAAGGTACTAATTCTCTTCTTAATACTCTTTAATTGATATACTTAATGTGTTAGATTTGTTTGTTGGGTGTTTGAGCTGAATGTTAGATGTTACGTCCTTAGCCTACTAAGAGTAATCTCATTCAAGGATGAATGTTCCCAAGGGGGAGATATTGTAACACCTCACTATTCGAAAGAACTAGAATTAGAAAGAAACCATTTTTGGAAATAATCAAATTTGGAAAGTTTGACAAAGTTAAGCTAAATATGAGTTTTGGATCAACTTCAAACGACCATAACTCCTAGAACATGATGAGTTAGGTTGGCTATAAGATATCGTAGGAAACATATTTGAATTATTTTTCCAACGGCACCGAGTTTGCTCATTTTCGAGTTCGTATGAGGGAGATATGCCCATTTGAAGTCGGGCTGTCTAGATAAGGAAAGTCAAAACAGGATTTTAGGAGGGTATTATGGTATTTTCACTACCCAATTAATTAAGTTGGGGTCTAAACTGAATTGGTTCAGTTTACGCTTCATAAAATAAAGTTAGGGTTTTGAGAGAAGAGAAAAGAAGAGGAGAAAAGAGGAGAAGAATCTAGGAATCGTCGTGTTCCTGAAGATTAGCTTGTGGATTTTGCCAAGGGTTGATCCCTACGAGGTATGTGAGATCACATAGCATTGGGTTCGTTCACTCACGCGCCATTCATGATTTAATTCAGCGAAATTGTATTCTTGAAAGTATAGAAATTGAGTTCTTGATGAATTTTGTTGAAGTTTCTATTGGGTTCTTGATTGTTGAAGTTGTTGAGGAGTTCTTGATTTAAATTCATGAAATTAGATGTCGTTTTGAGTATATTCTTGCATATTTTAGTTATATAGTCGAATCTAATTGTTTGGGGAATGAAACAATCACATCTAGAGGGTTTACAGTTGAAAAATGATCAAGGAAATTCGTCAGATTTCTGGACAGGGGTCTGGGGCGCCGCGCCAGCCAGAGCACCCTACTTTGGGGTCTATAGTTTGGGCTCTGGGGCGCCGCGCCAGCCAGTGCGCCCCAACCCAGACCCTGCAGTTTAGGCTCTGGCGCCAGGGTTGCCAGGCCTTCCACTCTTTCCCACTTCTTTCCGTTTGAGTTCCCTTGAAACGTGCCTATGTTTTTTAGTTGATTTCTACACTCTTAGGTACGTCCAAATATCATGAAATCATCCATAACATGAGATCATGAGCCTTGAATCCATAATTCAATTCAAGGAAAGTTAAGAGTCAAGTCAAGAGGAGTTCTTAGAGTCTTCCAAAAGTCTTTTACAAATGTTTTATCTTTGTTTTAAGACTTGAGTTTTGAGTTGAGTAAAGAGTAAATATTAAAGTTCATTTCTTCAAAAGAGTATATCGGGACTATGTATTCCCAAAGAGTAAATGCTTTCACATTTAAATAAGAAAGGAAACACCGATTTCCAAGAGAGCCTTTGAGCTAAGTTTTTGAGCAATTATCTCAAATCACAGAAAGAAGTTATGTTTTTTTTTAAAATATATGAGCTAGTATATTTTGGGAGTAGTATTGAGCATCGATATGGGGGAGAGTTCAGACAACTCACAACCCCCATAAACCATGTAGCCATCATGGGTAGAAAAGGGTCATACTTTTTAGATGATTCCTTAGTGCTTTTTAGCATAGACTAGTGGATCCACTTAGTAGTCAGGTTCTATACCCTCGGCAAGGTATAGGACGGCCCTGGCAGCGTGTGGCAAAACGTTGTATCATCACATAGCTCTTACGTGATGGTTGTCGGTTAGAGAAACTCCCACAGAAGTATTTTGTATTCTTATATACACAGAGTTATTTGTATTTTTATATACATACAGAGTTTATATTGTATCCTTGCATACAAACTGAGTTACTATTATATTTCTAAATACACAGAGTTGTTATCCATGTTTTAAAAGCTTTTCTTTATATTGCATTCATATTATTGCTCTATATTGAAATGAGTTAAGTTGAGTGGAGTTGAGCTTAGGTGTATTCTTTCAGTTCCTTTCAAGCTTATGTCTTGTTTTAGAATTCCCCTCGCATGCTCGTACATTCAATGTACTAATGCCATTTGACCTGCATCGTTGTTATGATGCAGATACAAGTAACCAGGATCAGCATCCAACGCATCGTTGATTCTAGTTGAGATTCAGAGTTGTTTGTGAGCCTCCTTGCTTCCAGAGGACTCCTTTTATTGCTTTATCAGTTAGTTCATTGGGATGTCATGGGTCTTGTCTCGACATCCATCTCAGTTGTTAAAGGCTTCATAGAGAGTTAGTTGATGTTAGTTCTTGAGTCTTTCATTTTCAGTTATGTTGAGACTTGAGTTGCCATTTTGGCCAGTTGAATGTTGATCTTTAAAACATTCTAAGTTATTTATTAAGACTGTTTAGTTATGATTGTATTTCAATACTTTCTTTTATCAAGAGTAAGTATTCCGCTAAGAGTTAAGCCAGACCAAGGGTTCGGTTGGGGCCAACAATGGTTCTCGAGTGCAGTCCCGCCCAGGGTGTAGGCTCAGGGCGTGACATCAGTTAAGCGAAAATTTCAGTTAGGATATTCACTGATATTTTCACACCCCGAGCCTATACCCTGGACATGGCTGACACTCGAGAACCATTGCTGGTCCCCAAGCGAACCCTTAGCCTGGCTCAAAACTCAGCGGAAGACTTACTCAACATTATATGAACTTAAAAGTAAAGTTTTAACTCAAATGCCTCAAATACATAACTCAGAATATTTAGAAAAAATATTCAACTGGCCAAAAGAGGCAACTCAAGTCTTGAACATTTAACAATGGAAATGAAAAAGACTCCTCAAAACACTACAGTTATGAAGCCTCTAATAACTATGAGGGAAGTCGGGACAAGAACCACGATCTCCTAATAAAACTGAAAGTAGATATGGCACCCTCCGAAGCAAGGAGGCTCACCAAAGCAACTCTGGAACTGCAAGTGGTATCAACGGAGCGCCTGTTGATGACCCTGATTATTTGTATCTGCATCATGAAAGATGCAGGCCAAATTGTGTCAGTACATGGAATGTACGAGCATGCAAGGAGAACTCTAAAGCACAGACATAAGCTTGAACTAATAAAAAGGAAGAACATACTCACCTCATCTCAATTCAACTCAAGGATACTCAATGATACTCAAGGATACTCAAAGATACTCAACTCAGTTCAATATAAAAGCAACAATAAAGATGCATTATAAATAAAGCTTTTAAACAGTAGATAATAACTCAATGTATTTAAAAATACAATAATAAATCTTTTCCTCTTATTTGGGAGATTATCTAACCAACAACCCTCACTATGAGCTATGTGATGATACAACGTCTCGCCCACGCTGCCAGAACTGTCCTATACCTTGCCGGAGTATAAGACATCCTCCACTAAGTAGATCCACTAAGCTATGCTTAAAAGCAATAAAGAATCATCTAAAAAGTATGACCCTTTACCCACGTTGGCATACATGGTTTATGAGGATTTTGAGTTGTCTGAACTCGTCCCATATTGGTGCTCAATACTACTCCCAATAATATAACTCATGCTCATATGTTTAAAAACATTTCCTCATCCTCAAACTTTGAGATTATTACTCAAAAGTTCTCTTAAAAAGAGAGTGCTCAAAAACTTCTCATGAACTCATTTGGTAATCAAAGTTTCCTCTCATTTTAAATGTAAAACATTTACTCTTGGGAATACTTAGTTCCCTTATATTCATTTTGAAAACATGAACTCAACTCTCCTCATCCTCATGTTCAAGTACTCAAGTCTTACAACAAGTTTTAAAAGTTTGTAAAAGACTTCTCAAAACGACTCAAAGGACTCCCTCGAACCTTACTCTTAACTCTATCTTGAATTTGAAATGTGAATTCAAGAGTTATGATTCATGATATATAGGGTCTCTCGATTATTAATGAAGGTTTAAATAGTTAGGATCAAGAAGGGAATGAAAGCTCGAATCAAAGGAACAAGTGCAGAACGAGAACGAAGAAGAAAAATGGTCTGACACTTCGAGCGCAGGGGTGGCGCATCGCGCCAGACCTCCAATTACTGGGGGCCATTTCTGGCGCACTGCTGGCACCCCACACCAGGCCTGCTGGCGCATCGGGGGCGCGACGCCCCAGCCTTTTTCCAGAAAGTTCCGATGAATTTTTCTTCTCAATTTTTGGCCCTAATTCACCTAGAATCGATTGATTTCTTCCAAACTTCCTTAGATTCGTAAACCCAACATAAGTAAATGGAAATCTACTCAATTTTCCTTAAGAACAACTCTCAAACTCAAAACCCTCACCTCAAGAACTCATCAAACTCCATTAATAACGAATGAAGAAAATAACTTCAAGAAAACTCATCAAGAATCTCAATACATGAATTTTCATGGACGAATTTAATAAAGAAACTCATGATTGGCGTGAGGGTGAACGAACCCATCACTATGAAAACTTACATACGTCGAAAGAATCAAATTCTTGGTGAAAAATCCTCAAACTCGAACGAACGCTTGAACTTCTCATCTTTCTCCTCTTGAACTTCTCTCTAAAACCCTAAGCGTGTTTAAGAATTGTAAAAACTGATCTCAATCAGTTTAGATCCCTATTTGGGTGAAAAAACGTTTATGGCTAATGGGGTAAGGAAAAGACTAAAATACCCCTCTTTAATTCGGATGAATTTTCTTAATTGGACAGGCTGAACTCAAACGGGCATATCTCCCTCATCCAAACTCGGAATTTAGCAAACTTGGTGGCGTTGGAAAGAGGACTCAAAGATCTTTCATTTGATATCTCACGGGCCACCCAACTCATCCTGTGCTAAAAGTTATGGTCGTTTGAAGTTGACTCAAAACTCACAATTTAAGAATAACTTGAACAACTCTCAAATTAGCTCTTTCCAATTTCGTTCTTCCTAAAATTAGCTCTTCTTAAGGCCGAGGTGTTACTGATATTTTTTTCCCTTTCTCTATTTTATTAATCTTTATTTGTTCGTTTTCCCTTTTTTTACTTTATTTTTCCTTATCTTGTTTTTCATTTTTGGAAATGTGAAATTTCAACAATAAATATGATGAAAGTATATAATTTACAGGTAACAATAAAATAGATTTTACCTTTGAGAATCACAGATGGTATTTTTCTTATGATTATTTTTTTGTTCTAGCTATAACTTTTTTTATGCAATATATTTGTTTTCTTATTTTCACATCTAGATTGTATAACTCATCATTTATAATACTGAAACATCATATCATCAATAGCTATGTTTCATCAATAGCTAACACAAATAGTGCTATATTTTATAAATACAATAAAATATACTCATATGTAGACCGGTGGTCTTATCACAAGTCATTGCATTCTCAAGGCAATCTTATCGTATTATCGTTAAACTTCGATGTTTAGGTGCTTTACAGAAAAAAAATACAGTCATTTGTTTGGTACAAATTTTAGGATCTTTTTTGTTGTAGTATGCAGAATATGTAATTGAGATTTATATTTTTGATAAATTTGTCTCGTGCCTTTGTTTATTTCATTAAAGGCATTATACACATTTATTATTATTTTTCAATCAGGAAATCATCGACATATTCATACCATTAGAGACTATATTATCTTAATTAGTTTCACATATTTCTTGTTTGATGGAAAATGCACCATTCTATTTTATGATTTTTTTAATGAATAAAAAATAAATGGTAAAATTAATATTGTTAATTTCAACATTTTCTATCTTATAACTCACTTTTAAATAAGAAAATATATATAACAATAATAAGGGACAAACGTGCAACGCACGTTCCCAGAAACTAGTCAAATTATTAGATGCAAGACAGGTGTTCTAATCGTAATTTGTAAGCAACTCATGGCAAGCCGAAATGAAAAATATATATAGATAGAAATAAGTTTCGGATTGTTATCCAAAGTAAAATACTCAGATACAATCTTCTTTCGCAACCAGTTTTTAAGTAAACCAAAACAGCTTCTGTCACCAGCTTCTTCCTTTGCATCTTCCTCGGTGCGAACATATTAATTCTGCACATATTTTTTAGAGATATAACATATCTATCTTCAACCACCATTGTTAAAAATGTTATCACATACCTTACCACTACCTCGTGGAGGTAGAGAGAATGTTCCTGAAGGACTCTCGATCGACTCGAGTACAACAAATCAAAGTACGTATAAAATAGGAAAATGACAGTGAAGCAACTAATACGGAAGAAAACATCAACAAGAACAAAATAATGCAATAACCGAAACACCATAAAAAATAGACGATTATAGAACGCAATAGCAACACACTAAAAAAATAAAACTAATATTACGACAAACACACACCACTAAGCCTAAACCCTTCAGGAAGCAAAAGAACACCCCACTACCTACTAATCTTCTACCCTAATCAATGACCTCCACATCTTCCCATTAAGGTCTCGTGCTCAGTAAGCTGAAACTACGTTATGTCCTGTCTGATCACGGTACGCTTATCATAGATGTAAAGGCATATTTTTGTTTTCTTTGGAACAATTGGCATGCCACTCTTTCAAAAGTGTCTTCATTTCCAACAGATTTTACAGAGCCTATACATATGAACTATTCTGTTTTACCTATTGTATTACAATCAAACGATATACTGTAGTTATGCACGTAAAATTTTCAACCAAAGTCATCAGGTTAATTACTAGTAAAATATATAATGGATGTTGAAGAATCATTCTACTTATCACCTCTTATTGTGTCAAAGGCATCAACTTTAAGTATGTTGTTTCCCAAATCCTCATGATTTTCTTGGTACTTCGTAGCAAAAGTCACTAGGGAAGAAGAACATCCCCGTAACTCAATTAGCTCAAGTACTTGTGGAATCTCTTTCAACTTGTGGCAATTTCTGATAATTATGCGTTCAATAATCATCGGTAGCTCTCGAATATTCAAGATCTAACCACTCAAGAAGGAAGAATATATGTTACTTCCCAGACTGTTTCTCCAACATCTTCACTACATTCAAAGGCCTGAGCCTTCAATTGGAGTATCTCGAGTTTAGGCAACTTGCTAATAATCACCATGTTCTTCCACAGTAGAAAGGTTTTGCAAAGTGTCAAATTCTTAGATTTGGTGGGAAGGAAGCCAGACATGGAAGCCCACGAGGTAACGAGTATGATACGATACTCGAGCTCAAGTATATATATTAATTTATCTAGGCATTTGGGATCACTAAAGAACCTCAAATGTAAGTTACAAATTCCCAATTGTTTCACTTTCTAAATCCCTTGGAATATTCCTTTTGTGCAACAAGAAGGATGCAACCCAGAAACACTTTGCAAGTTTTCCACAACCCGGTACTTAACGTCATTAGCTGATATCTTTGGAGGATAATTCGAAAATTAAATGCTTCTACAATGGAGATGCCTCAATTGAGGCATTTTTCAAATACCTTTTGGTAATTGTACAGTAACACTCTACCTAGAATCTAGAAAAAACAAGTTTGTAAATTCAGAAGCTTGTATATTGGTAGATATTCAATGATTGAATAAACCATCATAGAAAAATACCTTAAAGAGACCAAGTTTGATAATTCACTAGGGAAACATAACAACTTCACTCTCCCTAAGTCTAATACTCTAAGGGGTCGTTTGGTGTGAGGGATAAAACTAAATAGTGATGGGATAAATTTTTTGTATCTTGTTTGGTTGCCATGTTTGAGATAACTTATCCCACCATTTATACCATAGTGA
This sequence comes from Solanum etuberosum, assembly GCA_029582245.1. Classification (NCBI taxonomy): domain Eukaryota; kingdom Viridiplantae; phylum Streptophyta; class Magnoliopsida; order Solanales; family Solanaceae; genus Solanum; species Solanum etuberosum. The sequence goes on from JAJONR010001658.1 coordinate 71,163, forward strand.
TGGAATAAGTTATCCCATATACATGGTGGGATAAGTTATCCCAGGATAGCTAATCTCAGGATAACTAATCCTAGGACAACTTGTTCCCAACCAAACGACCCCTAAGTAGTTTGAAATGGTCTAGCCCTAATTCAAGAATATTGGACTCCAGTATTCCATAAGGTAAATGAACAGAACGTGTTTTGTTATAAGTACGAAAAGGAGAAGTAAAACCTTGATCTGAATGAACTGAAACCCATTGATGATCTTGAGGAACAACCGTTTTGGATTAAGAAACATAAAAAAGATTCTCACTTTCAGATTCTATCAAGCATAAATCATGGAGAAGATCATGAATCTTACATGTCTTGATTTTACCATCCAAACTTTGCTTGCTAACCACGACTAGACTTTTATCAATAAGATCATGTAAAAGACTATCAGCCACTTTTTCCAAATCTCTGAGTCTTCCCCTTAGCTCAAAACATCCTTCTGCAATCCTTAATCTAATCAACTTTTTTCACAGAAATCTCATTAGCTTTTGTGAAAACTCCAAATTACAGAAAGTAAGCTTTCAAATGTGAAGGAAGATGATTGTAGCTCAAAGCGAGAACTCTTGAGCAACATTGATAATCATCAATGTTTACTAATGAGCTCACACCTTGGGCTACTTGATTCCACTCGTCCAGTGTCCTCTTGCTAGAGAGTATCTCTGCAACCACGGAAAGTATTAGTGGTAATCCTTTGCAATTTTCAACAACTACCTTCACAAAAGTTTTAAAGTTGGTTGGACAATCTTTTTTCGCCAAACAAATCCCAACTTTCCTTTGGCTCCAGGGGACGCATTGGAAAAGGATTTTTAGGATAGCTAGCATATCGAGCAACCTCCATGATTCGAGTAGTCAACAATATTCGAGTCGTTTTGTTGTTTTCTGGAAACCATAGTCTTGTTGGGAAAGGCAAGGCACTAACAAGAATGCCCGACAGGATAACAACAAAATAGTACCCAAGTCTAAACTTTCCCTTTCAATTTGAACCAAGAGAAGACAAATTAAATCAAACAATACGAATAATGGACAGCAAGTATATCAACCAAACTTAAACAATAAGACAAGAATAAGCCAATCACACAGAGATTTACGTGGAAAACCCTTTGATGTGAAGAGTAAAAAACCATAGGACCAAAAGCTCCACTATAAACACCAAGAGTTACAAAATTATTCTCCAAAATTGGCCACAAAACAAGTGCCAAACAACGAGTAACAACAAAATAAGATTGCACCAAACTAGAGAATTAAAGGAGATAATTTACACAAAAATGAGCTACTGTTCACACCCAAAAATCAAAAGCTACAGACAACCAAATCCGAACTCCACCATTGAATTACAAGAACCAGATGTTGAGAACTCTCACTTCAAATTTGAGCACGATCCAACGGTTAATGAAGCGGCAAACTCTGTTTGCAGTGGACTGGCTGGGCAGAAAATTTCCTGAAGCAAAAACGGGATTTTCTCTCTTTCTCTCAATCTCTAAAACGGTTCTCTCTTGTGTTTCTGAAAATAAGACCTAAATAAGCCTTATATATGCCACATAATATTGAGCTTATGGGCTGGTTCAAATAATACTTTTATTTATCCACAAAGGTAAAAAGATCCTAAACCCAACAAGTCTAACCTCATCCCAGGCTTCCCTTCTCCATGTCATCCACAACGATCAAATACCTTTTACCCTTGAAACTTTTTTGCAAGCAATCCGCTAATTCTGCATTTTCAATTCTACCTTATCATTTCCCTGTTGGGGATTGATTTCTTCTTTCACCCCAGTAGCAACTTAAAGTTGTTGTCCTTGGACACAGTAATCCATCCACGAACATCGAAGAAGCTCACAACTGAGGAATCAGAAAACATTCTTTTGGCGAAAGTTGACTTGCCTATCCCACCCATCCCAACAATAGACATGACTTCCATTTGAGACGAGTGTCCGGTAAGTTGACGCAGCATGAGCTCTTGTTCAATGTTGTACCCCACAACATTGTTCTCAAATATGGTTGAAACAGCCGATCGTGGTGAACAAGAACCACCAATCGAATCATTTCCAACTTGCAGCTTGTTATTCTTCCTCTGCTTGCTAAGATCTTCCTTCACATAATCAATGTGTGGTATAGCTTGTTGCAAGATCATAAGAAGCCTCGCATTTGCCTCGGTTCGAATATGTTCATTCTTCTCCATAATCAGCAATACTTGTGATTCGATTTCATCAGAGAAGTTCTAGCAACATAAGCAACCATCTCTCTTGCTAAGTGTTATACCCCATTTTAACTTGAGGTCAAAACGTGTACAACACATTAGTGATTTCCAAATTTATTAACTAACTTAAGAAGTCGCCACCTAATTATTACGGTGAATTAGGACACCTAAATATTTAACTAAGTAATACTAAAGTTAATTTCATTTTAAGGTCTACTAAACATGAGTGATTCTAGGTAAGAGTTTTAAATTATCCTAAAGGGAAGATGTAAGGCATCCTTTAAGATCAGTTAAAAAACAGTTAACCGGCCAAACTTAGGTTAATAAAATTAATTTGAATAAATAAATAAAAGTACTGAATATTTATAAGTTTTTGACAAAAAACAAGTTACAAAATAAGTAATTATAGAATGAACCTCTATGTAAATTAACTAAATCAAAACTTAAAGAAATGCTTATAAAAGAAACGGTTTTTGTTAAAATCACAAGGGTCTTAGCTTGAAAAAAGAAAAATAAATATATAAAGTTTATATATAAAAAATAAGTCAATAGCTTATAGCTTCAAATTTTAGGCAAAAGTCCAAAGAGTTTTCTTAAACAAATCTTATCGAGACACTCAATTTGTTACAAAAATTTATGCGAGTCCTTGTAAAAGCTTCAAAGTTATTCTCAAGACTTAGACATATGAAAATTTCTCAAACCAAATGGTTTATTTATTTTTATTTTTAAAAGGGGGCTGTTCTTCTTAATTAAATAAATCAAATGCTTCGTACTTGAGAAGACTAATTGGTTTCAAAAGAATATTTTTTATTTTTATTTTATAAAAAAAACACTTATTCAAGTAACAAATATTCTGCGACTCTAAAACTCTTTAGACTCGTGAAAAATAATACCTCAATCATCTAATTCTAAAGCGATAAATAAAAAGATTCAAATAAAATAAACAATCGCACATAAAGAACATAAATTAAATAAATAAAAAGAAAATCAAGCATAAGACGAGTAAAACGCAGCAAACATTCTCGTCTCCTCTCCTCTTAAAATACTCCTGTTGGTCATTTATAATTGAGGGAGAGGAGTTTTAATGAAAAAGTGGAGTTGTTTTCTGTTTGGACGACTTTCATTGGAATGAGAGACACCAAATGAAAGAGGAAGATGCACATTTTCTGTCTATCGATGATCGATGATATCGAGCCTCAGAGTGAGACTTTTGTTACAACGAGAGTCTCTTATAAAGACTCCATTTGCTCCACAGGGTACATGCAAAGAAAGGGAGGAACAAAAAAATTAAGAAAGATAAACCTTAGCTAACAGTAGTATATACAAGAAAAAATAAAGCAAAGCTTACCAGTACACTTGGATTAGTTGTTACATTGTATAAAAAAAGAATAAAATTTGACTCACGCTGCTTTATAAAATTTGAAACCCCAAACAAATGTTACAAATAACATGCTACTTGTATAGGGAAGATTGTTCAGCCAAGACTTAGATCTTAAAACTAAAATATTACCAATTCATAAAAAGAAACATCATAAATGCATGCTTATAAATGGATATTCCAACTTAACAAGCTTTTTCTTTGCTAAATAATTACTACTGTTTCAATATCAAGCAAGCTCTCTTGAACATAATTTATATGCAAATATACAAGCATATGTTAGAAATTATAATACATCGAGAAATCTAAAACAAAACCTCTAAATATCAAATTCATGGTCTTTCGTTGACATATTCAGATCATCACAAGATTCTCGACATATCAATGAAAAGGAGATGACGAAACTATACATGATATCTAAAGCCTTAACATCATTATGGAAAAACAGAGGAACATGCTTTCTAAGATAGTATAATGGTCAATAATACTTTAACATGTGATTTCAAAAAAGAAGAAGCAATGAACACATGATGACAATTTGAATCAATGATCAACTGAGGTCATGCCATACACCTATTCACAATGCCGAAAATACAAAACTAACTTAAATGAAACTAACAGCGAGTTCACAACATATTAGAATATAAATTCGTCCATATCTCGTAAAGAAAACGAAGGGGATGAAGCTCACTGACCTATTTCGGGGTAGCGAACTAGGCGTGTTTGAGCCTCGGATCTACTCGCTATCTCGAAAGACCTTAAATGGCGAAAGTAAAGGAATAGACAACAACTTAATACCAAAGGCAGAAAGGAAGAGACACAAACAGGGAGTGAAATAGTTGAGTTCTTTTAGGAGATAAGAGGCGGATGAAAAAACCCTCTGAAACCTATTCCAAACATTGATATTTATAGGCAGATTTTCTAGCGTTGAAACCTTGAGCGGGAAATGCATTTGAACTTGGTTCAATTTCAAACGTTGCAAATTCGAGTTCTTCATGTGATTTTGTAGAGGTTATCCGAAATAGTGATGTTTTGACTGCTATTTCGATATTGGAGGTACCATGGAGAAGAAAGAAGACATATTGATAGTCACCATATGAGCTGCAGCAAGAGACGAAGAGAGAGAGACGAGTTTTTCACAAAAATGGCATGTACTTTCGCTGATTGTTTATGGTATGTGCTTGAATCTTTTTCAAAGATGGAAGAGGGAGAAAGGCGTATTAGGGGGCTGATGAGTTATTCGAAGCTTGCACGAAATAGAGGGGTGAGCTTCTGTTGATCGCTAAAGATGGCTGGAGTTTTAGCCAAAAATGGAGAAGAGAAACGGCCGAACGAGGCATTGAGAGAGAAAGACCTAATTCCATTTTGGGTCTGAGATTTGGCTGATGAGTAAAACATGAATTTCGGCTATTTTAGAGCAGATTTGCGATTCATTTTGACAGATTTTAGTGTAAAAAGTGGGCTGAAATGTTGGTCTGATTTGGGGGGGTTTTGGGCCGAATTTTTTGTCTTCCTTTCTTCTTTTAAATTATTTTAGGCTTCTAACTTAATATAACTAACACAATATATATTAAAAGATGATAACTAATAATTAACATAATAAAATATCAATATTACAACTTTACGCTAATATAAAATACAAATACAAAATAAGATTTTATAATTAATTAAATAGGTGAGAAACTTGGAAGAAGGCGACAACAAATAATTATTTTAAGAAAAGGTGTAAAAGTGATAATAGTAATTTCGATAATAAAACATAAAATTTTAGTAGATAAATAGTTGTAGTAGTAAAAATAATTGTGAAAAGGGATAATTTGATACGTTATTAAATTAGAAGCTCGAAAACAATGAATTAGAAGAAAGGAGGGTCAAAATTGAGTGTCAACACTAAGTATCTTCAGCGATCTATACAAGATTCGTTAATGAATAGATTTGCACAACGTTGGCACTCAAAAAGGATAGATCAAAAGTTTACAACAAATGCTTAGTATATTTAAGCATTTTGCACACTGGAAACAACAAAGTATCATACAACTAATTATATCACAGTCAACATAGGTGGTCGTTAATTTCTAAGCAATTGTTAATTCTCATGAAGTTTTCCTAGAACACCAAATCATTGGCACAATGTCTGCACAACGCAGCTTCAGACGAGTCTCAAGATTTCTGCTTTCTATTTTCAATTTTCAAATTTCAAATTTCCTGGAATTATATAAAGTACTTTTAAGGTTTTATTTTATTATCTTTGTTTCAGAGAAGAAGACAATACTGCTTGAACGGAGTTTGAACAAGAATTACATTGGTTTATTGAAATCAAAGTGTTGATTGTGTTTAACTCTTGTAAGTAATTACTTCTTGAATGAATGCAATTTTGTACGTTGTTTCAATTATCATGAGTGGATAAAACCCACAACCAAGGGTTGTGGAATCCATGACGACTTGACCTAAAAATAAGGTTTTTACGAAATGAATCATGTGTTGTATCTGTATACCTTATTATATCTTTCGTCTTAATTGACTTTTAATAATTGCAAACATTAGAACTTGCTTGAAGTTAAGCTTGTTTGAGTAAAAATGCTAAAACTTGGAAAAAGAGTTAATAACAAGAATTTGAGGATGTAGACTCATCTAATGGTTATTGCTGTAACAAGATTAACCAACTTAAGTATCTATCTGTCGAAATGATGGTGAACACTTTTAGTTCAAAAGAATAAAAATGATATACATTTAAATTTGTTGAGAAACAATTATATGTAACATAAGTTTGATAAAATGATATACTAAAGTTGAGTTATGTAATTAACCCGAAAATAGTAATACAGTCTTGGTGAACATAATCTTGGGTAATTCTCTCTGATTGATTCTAAATTAAGTGATATTGTTAATTGTTACTGTATTTCTGTATGTATATATATTTTGAACCCCCTCAATAACAAAGAAAAACTGATGGCACAGTGGCAAGTACCCCTGAAATTAAGTGGTATGTCACCGGTCTGAATCCAAGTGAAAGCATTTTATTTTTTTCTTTTTCAGTTTTTTTATAATTTTCAGTTCTGTTTTTCAAGTTTTTTTTAGTTTTTTTTTTTAAATTTTCAGTTCTGTTTTTCAAGTTTTTTTGAGTTTTTTTTTTTACTTTAAAAAACGTGCTAAAAGTGTGGTTTTAAACCCAAAAGAATTCAAGGTTCCTATTTCTAAAGGCTTATTTACACGTTTATACTTTTATTTTTCGAACCCCCTGAACGAAAATCCTGGATCCGCCACTGACTGGAAGTAGATAACCGCATACGACTTAGTTCTCGCCTTATTCCCTGTGAGATGCAACCCCAAACTAGTTGGATTCTATATTTGACGACAACCGCTTTATGCTTCTTAATTGTGGTGTAAATTTGGGCGTATCAATACTTGGTCCTCTAAAAGAACCCATACACAAACTATTAGTGTACCAGCGCGGTACCCGAGCCAACTAGTGTTAATATCCATATCAGGCGTGGTACCCGAGCCAACCGTTAGTATTCCTATATCGGCGTGGTACCGAGCCAACCATCAATCACAAACAACATGCACAATCACAATCACCATGATCAACCCACTTGAAATTACAAGTAAATAAACAGGTTCGTTGCACGAGATAACTACACAAGATCTTTCACATTAACTTTCCAATTTTCCCCCATATGCATTGCACAATAGCAATAAGCAGTTAACATGCACACATTACAATCTTTGAAAAACAACAAACCATAACCTTCCTCAAATCATTGAAAACCCTAAAGAACCTGAGTTTTCCCTTTTTGAAGTGCCTTGTCTTGTTTTTGGTCTAAACAATAATGAAAATACAACAATCAATCAATAATAGCCTAACAATACCTTGAACCAAATCCTAATAACCCCAGACCAATTCATGATCATTCTACCCAACAAGGGTCCTTACCACCATTAAAATAAGTCAAAACTCTCTCCCAAGAGTAATACCCTAGATTCTAAGGCCTAAGATTCACCTTTACTGAAAAATTTGGTGGAAAAATGAGTGCAAACTACCCCAAATTGCCTTCCCTTCTCTCAAGAATGAAGTTGCATAAAATACGAGGTTTTGAGACTTTTTTTATACATAAAACCCTGACTTACCACGCTATAGCAGCCCGAACCGCTATAGAGGCTTCCATCGTTATAGCGCCTACACAGACATCCTACTATAGCAGCATACTGCGTGCTATAGCGACTTGCATGGAATCAAAGACTCGGAAACCTCCCAAAAATCCCCCGTTTCGTAATATACCTTCTACCCTTGACATCCTATACCAATCTATTCACGCCAAAATTAATTTCGAAAGTTGTACTTACCCGAATTTGATTCCGAAAATTCCTATGAGTTTCTTAATGTCTTAGCTATTAGAAAACATAAACCAAGCCTAGGCATATCCCCCAACCCATTCCATATTTCCCTAGACCTCACCTCGCTCAGATTTCATCTGAGACTAGCCTAGAATTTAAGTCATTATCCAAAAAGTTTTCTGACCCAATTTCTTCCACCATTGACCTACTCATAACGACCGGGGACAGGTTGTTACAAATACTTCTTTTATGCGTATCCTAAGGGCTACTCTACCATTATAATTTGTTTTGTACAAACACAATGTGCTGATGAGTCTCAAGTGAAGGATAAAAGAATATTATAAGCACACGAGAATACTCCTTTTTACTTTGTGCATTTAGACAAGACCCACACTTACTCTTGTGAGAGTTTTTTTTGGTTTCGAACAAAAATCCCTTTTTCAAGTACTCATGATTAGGGGTGTACATGAACGGGATGGTTCTGGTTTTCAAAATATCAAACTAAACCATTTGTGTTGGATTTTTAAATTTATAAACCAAACCAAACTAATAAAAACTTGGGCTTTTCAACCTCGGGGTTTTCGGGTTTTTAAAGATTTTTTTGGGTTTCTCTGGTTTTCGGATTTTTTTTAGGTTTTTCCAGTAAAGTATTTATACAAACATATAATTAACTTGTGCTCTAAATATTTCTTTAGTCCTACCAAAATACAACTATCTAAGGTGTTTCTTAAGAAAATAATACAAAATATGAGATAATTGATGACACTAAAATATTCTACAAAAAAATAATAATGAAATCATATAAAATAAATATTGCAAATTAATTAGTCATAATGAAAATGACCATAATTTTAAAGTACTAAATCATGCTAAAATAAGTCCAATAAGTATTAATTACATGATTAAACATTAAAAAAAAATTAAAATTAGTTAATGTACTTTAAAGGAAAAAGACTCAAATATGTCATCGAATTTTGAGAAAATGCTCATTTATGCAATCCGTTAAAAATTTGGCTCATTTATGTTATTACCCTTTGAGAAAAATTCTCATTCATGCCATTATTTTTTAACTCCGGTTTTACAAAATTATTGTTTACCTCAACAAGACCCCAAACAACTTTTAAAACTTTTCAATTGGAGTTTTGGATCAAATATACTCTTTTTTGCTTTTTCTTCCTCAAGAAAACTTGAAAAATATCAAGAACTCTCAAATTTCCAACTTCTTCAAATCTTCACGAAATTACCTCAAATTTCAAGAGTAGTTTCCCTCCGAGCTAGATACCAAAGCTCAATATCTTTTGAGCTCAAATTCAACCTAACTTAACAAGACCCACTTGAATTTTCTTCAAAGTTTCAAAACTTCAACATCATTTAATGGTAGAATTTTCTCCACAACTCCAAATCACTTGAAATTTTGAACATAGACTACACTATGGAACAAAGATCTAGTATAAAACTCAACAATAAAAACACGAATCAAAGCATATTTTCAAATTTTGGGACTAATTTTCATTTTTTTGGAGTAACTTTTATAATACGAGTGGGTTTTTAACCCCACAAATGATTTTAGAATTTTTGTTTTTTAAAACATAAAAGTTACTGACGTGGCAAAAATTTGAGGTTTTTATGAAGAATTGAAGAAGTTGGATGTAATGACACTGAAGGTCATTTTTGGATTTTTTTAGAAAATTATCATTTTACCCCTCCCAATAGTTTCTCCGAGTCATATCTAATCAGTTCTTGGGATTAGTTTTGAAATTTATTAAAGAAAATAGTGATTTTGGATGTTTTGGAGACTTATAAGTTGAATTAAGTGGGTTTAGTCAGCAACCAGAGCTAAGAATCTCAGAATGGAATTTCGTTAGTTCCATCAACTCAAAAATGCGGAATTTGGTCTAGGAGTGTTGTCATTTTCAGTTTTAGAGTTCCGTCATGAATTTGAGCGCTTGAGTTGGAAGTTTAAGTAATTAGGCCAAGGGTTGACTTTGGTCAACATTCAGAATTTGGACGTTCGGATTGGATTTCCAACGATTTTCTTGGGTTTGTAGGATGATTTTAGGCCTAGGTAAGGTCTTGACTGAATTTTCAAAGGCTCCGAGAGAAGTTTAGTATTTTTTTGAATGAAAGTTAGTTATTGCGGCTTTGACGGGTTTCGGGTCAAGGTGACCTCGAATCCATATTTCGACAGTTCTATTAAGCCCAAAACGTCGAGTTTAGTTGAGTAGCATATATGGTTTCTGCGCATGGGATTTTGAACGTCCCGAGGGTTCTTTCAGCCAACTCTTGCACCTAGGTGTTTTGTTGTAATTACTGATGTATAATGCCTCCTTAGCGTTCGTGGAGCCTATCCACGATCTCAAAGGGCCTTATGATCTGTCCTTCACGTTCGTGAAGGGTATGCTGGTGTGGCCTCCGCGTTCGCGGGGTCTTGGTCGGGATCACGGAGGATCTGGGCGCAGACATTCACTTTGGCAGAGTAGCTCCCACATTCGCGAAGGGTCTAGTGTTCAAGCCTCTGCGTTCATGGGGTATGGTCCGCATTCACATGGTAGGGTCCACGTTCACGGAAAGTAAAAACCAGGAAGTTAATGAAATTCCAAAAGTCGGGATTTTTTCTCCATTTCATCATTTCTGAACCCCAATAGCACGGTTTAGGCGATTTCAAGGTGACTTTCAAGATTCATTGATTGGGTAAGCGATTTTGACTCAAAACCTTCACTACCCATTACTTATTTCACGATTTAAACATTTAATCATTGATTTTGACTTCAAACATTGTGGGTTTCTCAAGAGACTTGGATTTTACGAAAAAATGGGATTTTAAATCTCGATTTCAACACTTTTTTGAATTGATTTTCACTAGTGGGTTCCAAAAGCATTGGGTATCATGATTTATAAGAAAAATCCAGATTTACCCCTAACCTTCGTAATTGACTTTTTGGGTTGACTTGGACCCAATTTCAAAAACTATCAATATGGGTGTCACTATTCTTGATTTCTTATTGGGATTCTATAACTGTTTAGATTTTGTTGATTCAGAAACTCATTGTAAAGGGAAGACACATGTAACACTTCAAATTAGAGAAAGTCTAGAAATGGGTCAAGTGGGCTGGTCAAGAACCCAAAAGTGGACCATGGAACCCTCCACGGAGCCCTAGACGGGCCGTGTAGGGAACCACAATCCGTTTGGCTGCTCGTGAGGTCTTCCAGAACCTGCCCCAAGCAGGCTTCACCTTGACGGACGCCCAGACGGCCTGTGGTGATGTTGACGGGTTGTCAAAGGGGTCATCAGGTGGGTCAAATCAGAAGGGGTTCCCCCCTAGTCACTGGTCAAGGACCACAGACGTCTAAACGGCCCGTGAAGCTTCACACGGACCGTGAAGTCGTCCGTGAAGGGGGTTTATCAGACTTAGAGTTTAGGGTTGACTTCAAACGATCATATCTTTTAGCACAAAATGAATTAGGTGGCCCACGACCTATCAAATTAAAGATAATTGAGTCTTCTTTCCAACGCCAACAAGTTTCCTAATTCCAAGCTTGGAGTAAAAGGTTATGCCCAAATTAGTGAAGCCATGTCAGGCAGATTTTCTTCACGACCTGTTAGACGGGCCGTGGTGGTCTTAGATGGGCCGTTTAGGCCTCATTGAAGTCATTTCGTCAGCTTTTAAGTCAGGGGCTTTTGGGTCTTTTCCAATTATTTTAACTCAATACTACGTCGTTTTACCTTCTTCTCAAAGCCCTATATAATAAATTTTACCCCCAAAATCACCCAATTCAATTCATTCTCTCAAAATTCCAAAAGATTGACCAAGTTCATCCTCCCAAATATTTCTCTCTCTAAAAGTTGAAGAAGAAGGCTAGGGTTTCAAGTCAACTCTCCAATTTCACCATAAATTTCAAGCTTTTGACATCAAGGTATGATAGTATTCACCTATGGAGTCCTTTCTTTCATAGGGTTCCTAAATTCTCCATTTTTGTAAAGTTAGATTCCCCAATTGAGTTAGGATTTTATTCAATTGACATGGGTTCTTTTCAATTATGTTATTATTGATTGATTTATGTCTTTTTATGCATGAATTGAAGAAATTTCATGTTTCCAGTTTGAATCCCCATGAATCCATGTGAAATTCATGTTTTCTAGAATTAATCATATGATGAAGCTTTTGAATCATGAAAGATGAGTTTATGAAGATATGCATGTTCTTTATGAAAATGATGTAAATGTTTTAAGGATTCTTTTAGAGTGAAGTATCAATGTGATTGTTGTTGTTGTGAAAAAATTTCTCACATACACATGAAAACATGATTGTGAAAGGGTTTTCTCAACTAAACTTTGAATCAAGATTTAGGAGTTATTCTAATGATGTCTCTAGCTTGTATTGGTTGCTTAATTTTACCTTTCCTTGGATGATAATATTACTTTAGCTTGAATTGGTTACTTAATTATTCCTTTGCATGGATAATGAGACAAGTTAAGATTAATAACTATTCTGTGGGATTTACGCTTAGCACAGAGAGGATATTGAGATGGAAGAACTCCTGTAGCTTGAGTCCAGGTTTCTAGTACCAATCTTCTTATCCCATACCTATGTGCCCCCATAGGATGATTGTCTTAAATAGACATTATCTAGTGGATCCACGTAAGCTAGAAGTTCATGCTCTTACCTTGGCAAATAGGATACCCCTTTTCGGTGTGGGGTAGACACCAGATTCCATGTTAATAGCTCACATGGTCTTAATGTCGGTTAAAGTTAAATATCCCACAATAACGAACTAAGGTTACTTCTAGAAGTATCTCACGAATGTTTAAATATGTTAGATTGCATTGACCATGTTTTATGACTTATGTTATCTAACCCTTTTACCTCATAATTTCTCTTGGTCATTGCATGTCATGAAAATCTCCTTTTAACATGATTTCATAATTTTATGAATTTCTATCATACTTGGTACATTATTGTACTAACACATACTCTTTCCTACATTCTTATCAAAATGTAGGGTCCGACGCTCCAGGTTTGCATCCCCGTGGCTAGAGTTACCTATAATAGAGTTAAAGATTGGTGAGTCCTCATGTTCCGAGGACCGAGCCTTTATTTAATATTGTATTTACTTCTTTTCATTATTGTATGTGATGTACGGGTTACGTCCCAATCACTCTTGATGTACTAGATGGCTTTGAGACTATGTTCGACTTCCGCTACGTTTTATAAACTCGTATGTTTTGAAATTGTCTTTTAAAATCTCTTGATTTTATATTATCTTGTATGATGTATGCTAAGTGACTTGTGTAGGGTCTCTCGGGGTCCTATACGCCATGTTATGCCTAGGGTATACTTTGGGTCGTGACAACACAAGTGCCGAGTTGATTTTTTTTAAGGCAAGTGGACCTCTTTGACTCTTTCATTAAGTGTATTGAACCTTGTACGCCTTGTTGTATGTTTGTGAGTAATTAGAATTGGTGAAGGGTTTCATAATTCTTGTTTGTTCTTAATTACTGATGGAATTCTAATGATGAATATCTTGTGGGGTAAAAAGGAAACTTGTCTGATATGATAATATGTAATGTGCCTCGATTGGTTGTATAACTATATTGACTTACTATTGATGATGTGATATATTGTGTGTGTGGGTTGATTGTTGACAATGCTGAAATCATCCTCCAAAACCAATTAAAAGAGTGAGCGATCGTAGTCAGTAAAAAACCCAACAAAGAGTCGGGGTCGAATACCAAAGGGAATGGTATATTGTGGAGAATTCCTTATCGAGAAATTTGGAGTTTAAATTAGTTCATTTGTAATAGTCAGAAAAATTGGGTGGATGTTTCCACCAACTTAATATAAAGCTTTGTTTATCAATTATCGCAATTAAACTAAAGCATCAAAGAAATCAAGAGTTAACAAGCAATCTAGGGTGGGGGGGATTGGAAATCGATGTCACATAGGGGTGATTGTGCTGCTCTATAGTGATGACATTCATGAATAAGCTAAGTCATCTTCATTGATGCTAATCATATTTCGATCTCAAAGCATCTATGCATAGAATATCCTTTCAGTCGCATCTAAATGCCAATCCTAAACAACCCAAAACCCTAGTTTATTCTTTCTTTCAAGAATAGGGCAAATAGATCTGACCCATAACCTCTCTTTCAAGCAAGCTACAAACATCAAACCTAAATTGCTAGTATTGAAATAGTTACCCACTCCAATTAATCTCTTTCGAGCATCAACCGGATATCGAAAGTAGGAATTAAGTTTGCAACCTTAACCCTTGAATTAATCCCATGGTAATTAGACTAAATTCACGCGTGAACAACAAAAAACAGATCATAGCACAATACCCACTACATTAAATCAACACCCAACCTCATTTGAGCACCCCAAGATCTTGGGGTTTTAGCCACCCATCACAAAATGTAAAGAAATTATACCTTCCATGAAAGCAGCCATGGGCAACATGAAATCTAGCAATTAAGAATAAAACCCACTTTGGATTCAATTTCAATTTATGAAATTTCAAACTCCAAATTGTAAAATCCCAAAAGCTAGATAAGTGTTCTTCAAAGGTAAAGTATTCTTAGAACTTTCTAAACTATATTTCGAACTCTCCAAAAAAAAAAAACTCTGAAACTCTCTAAAAGTTGTATCATTTGTGCTATTTATACTTTCCTAAAATTTGGCCTCAAAATCCACTTCGCGACTGATTCGGCTTGGTGAATCCCTCAAACCTGTGAAACTGTATCGTATCCCAGATGGCTGGGTAGTCGCTCACGACTCCATCTATAGAGAGCCGTCTCTCCTCAAGTATGGTCCTCTCTCCAGTAGCTTTGAGCCTATTTAGGGCTCTTGGAGCTATAACCAAAAGGACTCTGGAAGTTGGTGCCTGTGTAGTTGAAGGTTGCACCAACTTGGATCGGATCTCTATCTTCTTTCTCATTGTCCCCTATCTAGGCTGCACCCTCTCTTGGGTAGATGGTTGTGGAGGGGCAGGTTGTTGAAGGTGGAGAGCCTCTGAAGTCTCATTTATAGAATGCCCTGATGTCTCTTTAATGGAGGAGGAGGGGAAGGCTCTCTATCCGACTCAGTGTTGGAGGAAGCCACATGTTTTCCCTTTGTTATTGCCATTACATGCAAAACACACATTCAAACAACGAATTTTTGAGGGTTGGTCGAAATCAAATGCACAATGTATCATAATTGAAAAAAATACTCCTAAGGCTCTCCTAATGGGAAGGCGGATCGCCAAACAAGATCGGCGAACTCCGGTGAGCTCGCCAAAATGGATAGTAGCAAATTACTCAGGGATCAGGCATAAAAGGCGAAGTCAATGCCAACTGGGCGATTCGTCGAGTTGGTTTCGGCAAGCTAAGACATGTCCGCCAAAATTGACAGTGCAAAAGGAAAGGTAATAGGAATCAAGGGCGATGTCCTCTCCCACTCGGTGATTCACCAAGTGGGTTCGGTGGACTAATTCAATCCCGCCGAATGGGACAGTGTCCAAGGCAATATATGCTAAAGAAGCTAAGCTGGGTCTTACTAGGTGATTCACCTAACTTCCTTGGCGAGTTAAGACAAGCTCACCAAACAGGAAATTTCAGCCCAGTGCCTAATTTTCATAGATAAACCAACACACATAACGAATACTAGTTCCCCCCAACATTACAATTCACCTATATACTTTTCTACCCATGGGTACTCAGATTTCCCCCATCTATCACTAAGAATCGCACTAATTGGTGATTTGCCCTTAAGAAAGTAGTCACCCGATCTATCTTTGGTCAACACTGAGCTACTCAAACTTCACTCGCATTAAATTATGCATAGACCCATTAAAATTATCAATTCAATTCAGTAATTTAACCAACACAATCATGAACCATTTTTACAAGCATTCATAATTAAAATCACATGGGCATATTTCAATTTCAGCAATACGATGCTACCCATCGAAATCAGACACCCAATCTCAGTTAAAGGGTTCAAGCCCACACCCTATATGCATTCTAAACTCAAGAACAACAACAAGAAGTCGAAAAAACCAACCCTAATGTCGAAACTGAGGGATCGGGTTTGAGTTGACACGAACTCCAAGCAAATACACTCTTAGAACTTTCAAGACACTCATACAAGACTCACAAACATTCAAAATGTACGAAGCAAGAAAAAGGAATCAGAAAGGCTCTCAAATTTCAAGGTATTAATTTTTGAATTTGAAAAGATCCTTGGCCTTTTTATATCAGGCTCGTTCGGCGATCTATACTAACGTCACCGAACGTGTTCGGTGAGTCCCCAGTTGGAGTTTAAGCTTGCTGAACATGCCTGAACAAACACCAAACCTGAAAGCTCAATGGGCGGACCTGATCGAGTCCACTTAGTGCATTTCATTGAATCGCCCTTTGGAGTTTTGATTGGTGATCTTGACAGTGCACTTTACTATCTTTTCAAGCTCGAAAGACGGATAAGAATTAGTCCGCATAATGACTTCGGCAGATCACCGTTTGGGTTTCGTATCGCCTATGCTTCATTTTTCAATCTTCCAACCTCTTCTCAACCTTCACTCACAATGCACATTATTCGAAAGCAATAAAAACAAAAGTAAAGACTTGGGTTGCCTCCCAAGAAGCGCCTTATTTAACGTCGTGACATGATATATTGCTCAAACTCAATAATTATTTTTGGGGTTCGAGATGGTATCACTAGGCAAAGTTCTTTTTTTCCTTGGATTGAGATGAGTGAAAATTTGACCCAGTTGGATCTCCAACTGCTTGATAGAAACTGAGTGTGAAGTCACCGTCTGAGATAAAGTGGAGAAGTCATTTTTCAAATCCTTCAACACCTTATCGGACCCTTCAACCTTATTGTAGATCCTTACGAGTATGTCTTCAGTCCGGCTTTCTTCTGGATAACTGGTTCTTTTGGGCGTGGACAATCATGGAAGGCACGAATCTATCTTTTTCTATCTCCTTATCTCTCAAATTTCCACCCCACCCGTCTTTCCAACCTCCATCTCTATCTTTTTTCCAACCTTGGTTCCCACCTTGTTATTGATAATTGGTTTGAGAACCTCCCCCACTTGATTTCCCAAGTATTAAACTTCCTCATTGTATAATGCCTTGAATTTGGCATCATTCAGGCACTACCCACTAATGGTTCCAACCGCATTTACCGACTTGGTTCAACCTCTCATGACATGTTTAGACAATAAATCGATTTGGGTCATCATTTTGGCCATGTTTTCATCTCTTTCATGGTCCTTCTAGACTTGTTCTTTACTTAGACCCACTTGTAGAATAGGCACTTGGTCCTCTCTATTATGCCATGCTCGATTGACCATAGTCATATCATCTAGTAACAATGAAGCCACATCATACAGTTGTCTCATTAATCCACCTTGGACCAACTGATCAACCACACCTTTGTTGACTGAATCAAGGTTACAATAGAAGTATTGCAACAATAATATGTCCGAAATGTCGTGCGTTGGACATTGTAAGAGCAACTTCTTGAACCTCAACCATGTTTCATGCAAAGACTCACCTCCAACACGCTTGAAATTTTGGATTTGGAGTCAAAGTTTAACCATCTTCGAGGGTGGAAAGAATCTCTCCAAGAAAGCATGAGTTAGCTTTTCTTGTAGCCTCTTCCGTTAAAGAGAACGGGAATTACCTCAACCTTACGGATTCTTCGGAGATATTCTTGAACACAAATAGTCCACATACCTCTTTGAAATTCCTAAGGTGTTCAAGGAGATCCTCATGAGCTAGACCCCCCATAACTCCTTTCATCTGGAGTAATTGTATCATAGTTTTGGTGATGTGAAACATTGTCCTCCCAGTTGTAGGAGGTATCCGGATTGCTCCCGTCATTTGAATGACATTAATGTTCCATTTAAATCACCCATGTTGCTGTTTTTACTATAGTGACTGTCATTGTCAGTCCCATGGTCACTAATTTTGTCAACCTACAAATAAACTAACAACAACACCAAACAACACGTCTAATACAAATAAACCAAATTAAAAATCTAATTTCTCAATTAGAATTCTCAACCACCATTCCCCGGCAGCCGGCGTCATTTCTTATAACACTCATATCACCCTCCAAAACCAATTAAAAGAGTGAGCGATTGTAGTTAGTAAAAAATCCAACAAAGAGTCGGGGTTGAATCCCACAGGGAATGACATATCGTGGAGAATTCCTTATCAAGAAATTTGGACTTTAAAAATTAGCTCATTTGTATTAGTAAGAACAATTGGGTGGATAATACCACCAACTTAATACAAAGCTTTAGTTATCAATTACCTCAATTAAACTAAACTATCAATGAAATCAAGAGTTAACAAGCAATCTAGGGGTGCGGGGATTGAAAATCGATGTCACATAGGGGTGATTGTGCTGCTCTATAGTGATGAACATTCATGAATAGACTAAGTCATCTTCATTGACGCTGATCATCTTTCGATTTCAAAGCATCTATGCATAGAATCTCCTTTCGGTCTCATCTAAATTCCAATCATAAACAACCCAAAACCTTACTCTATTCTGTCTTTCAAGAATAGGGCAAACAGATCCGACCAATAACCTCTCTTTCAAGCAAGCTAGTATTGAACTAATTACCCACTTCAATTAATCTCTTTTGAGCATCAACCGGAGATCGGAAGTAGGAATTAATTTTACAACCTTAACCCTTGAATTAATCCCATGGTAATTAGACCAAATTCATGCATGAACATCAACAAAACAGTGCATAGCACAATATCCACCACATTAAATCAACACCCAATCCCATTTGAGCACCCATAGATCTTAGGGTTTTAGCCACCCATGACAAAAAGTAAAGAAATTATACCTTCCATGAAAGCAGTCATGGGTAACATGAAATCAAGCAATTAAGAATAATCCCACTTTGGATTCAACTTCAACTTATAAAATTCAAACTCCAAATTGTAAAACCCTAAAAGCTAGAAAAGTGTTTTTCAAAGGTAAAGTGTTCTTAGAACTTTCTGAACTATCTTTAAAACTCTCCAAAAAAAACTCTGAAACTTTCTAAAAATTGTATCCTATAGGTTATTTATACTTTTCCAAAATTTGGCCCAATTATCCACTTCACGACTGATTCAGTGACATTATTCGGGCTCACCTAACCTGCTTTGTGAATCACCCTTCACTCCTTAAATCGCTTATGATGCTCTAGGCTTCAGGTGTTTGAACCTCAGTTGGCAAACTCGATTGAGTCAACCTTTCACGTTCGGTGAATCGCCGAGTACCACCTTGGATCGCCTTTCAAACATTAAATCCTTTCTTTGCATACAATCACTTTGGGCGATGTGTATCAGGACCTCCATTCTCACTCGGCGCATCGCCTTCTTTCCTGGAGTCCACCGACCTTTATTAAGTAAAAATGTTATGCACTGTCAAGTTGGGCGAGGTCGTGCTCAGTTGGCGATCCGCTCTTCTTATTAGGCGATCAACAATGTTAATTTCTCACTTATTTTTATATTTTGGTCATACTTCAAACATCAGTCCTTGCCTTGTCCATTTTCCTTCAGAGCTGCAAATCATCAACATTCTATTAGAAAAGGACAAAATTAGTCATTCAGAACACTAATTATTGAGTTAAATAGACCTCAAATGAGTGCAAATCTATCATTCATCAATTGTCGATGTGAGATTTATCATTTTCTCATTACCCATACAGACATGATTATTTGCATTGGTTCTAGAATTCTGTTAAGAAATGTGAGATTGATGTTTATGCAGATTGGAAATGGTTTTGACGATGGATTTTTATGCCGATGAGAAATGGTTCCGGCGAGTGATGATTATGCCGATGAAAAATGGTTCCAACAATTGATGTTTATGCAAATAAGCAATGGTTTTAGCGAGTGATGATTATGCTGATGGGAAAAGGTTTCGGCGGATACATGGAATGGTAAGTCCCTCATGGGTCCCGACCTTATATTTAGTGGGTTTGTTTCAATAGGACATACATGCATCATTCTTGTAACACCTCACAACTTTACTCTTAGAATCTGAATCGTTCGTCTTAAGTATATGAGCTTGAATCGGGTGATTTACTACTTGCTCAAGTGTTTGAAGGTCCGTTACCAAGTGTATCAAAGGTATCTTAAGTGATTTATGGTCATAAGGGACCTCTAACACTAAGTCAAGTTCAAAGTCTTTCTAGAGGCGGCGTTAGTTTACGCAAGAGTAAACTTCAAATGACCATATCTTTCAGTATATAAGGAAATAGGTGAACCACAACCTATTAAATTAAAGATCTATGAGTCTTCTATCCAACGCCAACAAGTTTGCATCAATTGAAGTTCGGAGTAAAAAGTTATGCTCTTTTTACCAGAAAATGTCTTGCCACGTGCCGACCGTGCGGCTGAGGCAATTTTCATGCGGGCGCGCACCGAGGCAATACTACTGCATTCATGCGCAGTTGGCTGCGCGCCTGAGGCATTTTCCGCGCGGGAGTCTTAGGCATTAATGGCCCTCCAAAAATGTGATTCACCTCCATAGTTCATAAAATTACCCTAGAAAGAAAAGTTTTCAAGAAACTAACTTCCTCCAAGGTTCATCCATCATCCAAGGTAAGAGTTAACCACAAAACTTCATAATTTCTTCATCTTAACACGAATTAATGAATCCTACTCATGATATTCATAAATTTTTCAAGAAAGCTCCTCAAGAACTCCTCTCCAAGATTCAAGAAAGGTTTTTTAGGTCTTCTTCTTCCTAGATCATTCTTTTCTTCGGTATTTGGAGCGATTAATGTATGTAAGACTTCAATGAGGAATTCCTTTCATCCTCATATCCAAGATTTATCAATGTTCATGAACTAAATTCCATAATTAGGGTTATCAAACCCACTTTCGAGTTCATCCATAATCTTGTCCTGAATTCCACAATTTCTTTAAATTAATTATTCAAGATTAAAGATTCTTGGCCTATGTACTTCCTTTTTATACTTAGTAAGGTTTTACATTATTATTCTTGTGAGTTGTTGACATGCCATTGTTATGATTTCATGAAGCTTATATTTCAAAGCATGATTTTAGAGTCTTTATTCTATTATGAAAAGTAATTACAAATACTTATGAGCTATGCAAGTTAGAAAAATTTCTCATGATTTAAGTTATATACATGACTTTGAAAGATATATTTCAGAAAGATTTGAGCTTTGACTCACATATTTGAGCTTGGTCTCACCCTTTATTCAAACAGACAGATAGTTTATCAAACTATGAGCATATCATACAAGTATATTATTTTGGAAGTAGTATTGAGCACCGATATGGGGTAAGAGTTCAGACAACTCATATCCTATAAAATGCATAGCCAACATAGATAGGATCGTACCGTAAGACGGGCAACTCCTCACCTGCCTAAGGAAGGCTTTTTAGTGGATCCATCAGTACAGTTGCGTTCTATACTCCGGTAAGGTATAGAGCAACTCTGGCAACGTGGGTAAGACGTTGTATCATCATGAGGCTCATAGTGATGGTTGTCGTTTAGAGAAACTCCCTAGTAAAGTAAAGAGTATATATATATATATATATATATATATATATATATATATTACAGTTTA